>JAIUZE010002580.1:0-33232 GCA_022085475.1 Heliosperma pusillum | reverse complement strand
CATAGAGATATTAAAGTGCGAATTTAGAGACATTTTATTTCATGGCCCAGTTGCCTGAAAATCGTGAATAATAACCTTGAAAATCAGCAGTTTTCAGCGAAATTCGGAACCCAAAAATATATTTTCCCTAAAGGTATTTAAAGACTCGTTACGTCTATAAATAACAATTAGATATTAGTATCCCATTTTAAACAACGTAAAAACGGAGATACTACTTGTATCCTCTAATACAGACAAGGTTTGAAAAGTATACTAAAGGTCTCCAAAATATCACTATTTTAAATCAGATGTCAATTTCGTTATCCTGAGTAATTATTAGTCTTAGAGATATTATAGTGCAAATTTAGAGACATTTTATTTCAAGGCTCAGTTGTCCCGAAAACCGAGGATAATAACTTTGAAAATCAGCGGTTTTCAGCAATATTCGGAAACCAAATATATTTTTTTTCTAAAGGTGTTTATAGACCCGTTAAGTCTATAAATAGCAATTAATTTTTAGTATTCCTCTTTAAACAACGTAAAAACGGAGATTACTACTTGTTTCCTCTAATACAGACAAAGTGTGAAAAGTGGTCTTAAAGTCTCCAAACTATCTCTATTTTAAATCAGATGTCAATTTCGTTATCCTGAGTCATTATTATATGTCTTAGAGATATTACAGTGCGAATTTAGAGACATTTTATTTCAATGCCTAGTTGTCCCGAAAACCGTGGATAATAACCTTCAAAGTTAGCGGTTTCAGCGATATTCGGAAATCAAAAATATTTTTGTCCAAAAGGTATTTATAGACCCGTTAAGTCTATAAATAGCAATTGGATGTTAATATCCCTCTTTAAACAACGTAAAAATAGAGAATACTTCTTGTTTCATATGATATAAACAAGGTCTGAAAAGTGGTGTTAAGGTCACCAAACTATCTTTATTTCAAATCAGATGTCAATTTCGTTATCCTGACTTATTATTATATGTCTTAAAGATATTACTGTGCGAATTTAGGGACATTTTATTTCAAGGCCCAGTTATCTCGAAAACCGTTGATAATAATAACCTTTAAAATCAACGATTTTCAGCGTTATTCGGAAACCAAATATTTTTTTTCCTAATGGTATTTATAGACCCGTTACGTCTATAAATAGCAATTGGATGTTAGTATCCCTCTTTAAACAACGTAAAAACAGAGAATACTTTTTGTTTCCTTTAATATAGACAAGGCCTGAAAAGTGGTTTTAAGGTCTCCAAAATATCTTTATTTCAAATCAGATGCCAATTTCGTTATCCTAAGTCATTATTATATTTCTTAGTGATATTACAGTGCGAATTTAGAGACCTTTTTTCAATGCCCAGTTGTCTCGAAAACCGTGGATATTACTTTTAAAATCAGCGGTTTTCAGCGACATTCGGAATCCAAAAATATTTTTTCCCTAAGGTATTTATAGACCCGTGACGTCTAAAAATAGCACTTGGATGTTAATATACCTCTTTAAAAAACGTAAAAACGAAGATTACTATTACTTGTTTCCTTTAATACAGACAAGATTTGAAAAGTGGTCTTAAGGTCTCCAAAATATCTCTATTTAAAATCAGATGCCAATTTTGTTATCCTGAATCATTATTATATGTCTTAAAGATATTATAGTGCGAGTTTAAGACATTTTATTTCAAGGCGCAGTTGTCTTGAAAACCATGGATAATAACCTTCAAAATCAGCGGTTTTCAGCGATATTCGGAAACCAAAATTAAATTTTCCTTAAAGGTGTTTATAAACCCGTTAAGTCTATAAATAGCAATTGGTTTTAGTATCCCTCTTTAAACAACGTAAAAACGGATATTATTACTAGTTTCCTCAAATACAAACAAGGTCTCAAAAGTTGTCTTAACTCTTAAGGTCTCCAAACTATCTTTATTTCAAATCAAATATTAATTTCGTTATCCCGAGTCATTATTATATGTGTTAGAGATATTACACAGCGAATTTAGAAACATTCTTTTTCAAGGCACAGTTGTCCCGAAAACCGTGTATAATAACCTTCAAAATCAGCGGTTTTCAGCGATATTCGGAAAACAAAAACATTTTTTCTCTAAATGTTTTTATAGTCCCGTTACGTCTATAAATAGCAATTGGTTGTTAGTATCCCTCTTTAAACAACGTAAAAACGAGATTAATACTTGTTTCTTCTAATATAGACAACGGGTGGCAATCGGGTCAGTCGGGTCGGGTTTGGGTCGGGTCATGTCGGGTTCGGGTCGTATCGGGTTCGGGTCGTATCGGGTCAGACAACCCTTTCGGGTCGGGTCGTTATCGGGTCGGGTCATTTTCGGGTCAAATGATACATCGGGTCGGGTCGGGTTTGGGTCGGGTCGTAATCGGGTCCGGTTATTTTTTCGCAATATTTCAATATTTTTCCATTAAATCTAGTTTTAAATTATTATGTGGTTTAATTAATTCATTATTAAGTCAAACATATCAATTTAAACAATAAATCACTTTCATTTTGATCATTATCAAGGTTAATAATTATCAGAGCGTCAATTTAATCGGGTCAATATCGGGTCGGGTCAATGTCGGGTCGGGTTCGGGTCGGGTTCGGGTCACTGATTTTCGGGTCGTCAACGGGTTACGGGTCGTCATCGGGTCGGGTCGGGTCGGTTTCGGGTTGCAGTATTCTCGGGTCGGGTCGGGTCAGTTTTGCTCGGGTTTCGGGTCGGGTCACTCGGGTCGGGTCAGACTTGCCAGCTCTATAGACAAGTATGAAAAGTGGTCTTACGGTCTCCAAACTATCTTTATTTCAAATCAGATGTCAATTTCGTTATCCATAGTCATTATTATATGTCTTAGAGATATTACAGTGCGAATTTAGAGACATTTTATTTCAAGGCCCAGTTGTCATGAAAATCATGGATAATAACCTTGAAAATCAGCGGTTTTCAGCGAAATTTGGAAATCAAAAATATGTTTTCCCTAAAGGTATTTATAGACCCGTTAGTCCGTTACGTCTATAAATAGCAATTGGATGTTAATATCCCTCTTTAAACAACGTAAAAACGGAGATTACTACTTATTTCCTCTAATACTGATAAGGTTTGAAACGTGGTCTTAACTCTTGAGGTCTCCAAAATATCACTATTTCGTTATCCTGGGTAATTATTAGTCTTAGAGATATTATAGTGCGAATTTAGACACATTTCATTTCAAGGCTCAGTTGTCCCGAAAACCGTGGATAATAACCTTCAAAATCAACGGTTTCCAGCACTATTCGGAAACCAAAAATAATTTTTCCCTAAAGGTGTTTATAAACCCGTTAAGTCTATCAATATCAATTGGTTTTAGTATCCCTCTTTAAACAACGTACAAACGGAGATTACTACTTGTTTCCTCTAATACAGACAAGGTTTGAAAAGTGGTTTTAAGGTCTCCAAAATATCTCTATTTCAAAATCAAAGTGGTCTTAGAGATATTATAGTGCGAATTATAGACATTTTATTTCAAGGCCCAGTTGTCCTGAAAACCGTGTATAATAACCTTCAAAATTAGCGGTTTTCAGCGATATTCGGAAACCAAAAATATTTTTTCGGTAAAGGTATTTATAGACCCGTTATGTTTATAAATAGCAATTGGATGTTAGTATCTCTCTTTAAACAATGTAAAAACGGAGAATACTCCTTGTTTCTTCTAATATAGACAAGGTCTGAAAAGTGGTTTTAAGTTCTCCAAATTACCTTTATTTCAAGTGAGATGCCAATTTCGTTATCCTGAGTCATTATTATATGTCTTAGAGATATTACAGTGCGAATTTAGAGAAATTTTATTTCAATGCCTAGTTGTCCCGAAAACCGTGGATAATAATCTTGAAAATCAACGGTTTTCAACGATATTTGGAAACCAAATTTTTTTTTCCGTAAAGATATTTATAGAACTGTTACGTCTATAAATAGCAATTGGATGTTAGTATCCCTCTTTACACAACGTAAAAACAGAGAATACTTCTTGTTTCCTATGATATAGACAAGATCTGAAAAGTAGTCTTAAGGTCTCCAAACTATCTTTATTTCAAATGAGATGTCAATTTTGTTATCCTGAGTCATTATTATATGTCTTAAAGATATTACAATGCGAATTTAGGAACATTTTATTTCAAGGCCCAGTTGTCCTGAAAATCGTGGATAATAACCTTGTAAATCAGCGGTTTTCAGCGAAATTCGGAAATCAAAAATATGTTTTTCCTAAAGGTATTTATAGACCCATTAGTCCGTTACATCTATAAATAACAATTGGATGTTACAACGTAAAAACGGAGATTACTACTTGTTTCCTTTAATACTGATAAGGTTTAAAACGTGGTCTTAAGGTCTCCAAATCACTTTTTTAAATCAGATGCCAATTTCGTTATGCTGGGTAATTATTAGTCTTAAAGATATTATAATGCGAAGTTAGAGACATTTTATTTCAAGGCCCAATTGTCCCGAAAACCGTGGATAATAACCTTCTAAATCAACGGTTTTCAGCAATATTCGTAAACCAAAATAATTTTTCCCTATAGGTGTTTATACCCGTTATGTCTATCAATAACAATTAGTTTTTAGTATCCCTCTTTAAATAACGTAAAAACGGAGATTATTATTTGTTTTCTCTAATACAGACAAGGTCTGAAAAATGATCTTAACTGTTTATACTATCATGTTCACTACTATTGTCATCACGGAAAACTCCACGGTACACCCGAACTTTGACATTTTGCCCGAAATACCCAAAATTTTCAACCAAAAAACGTTAAGTGGCCATAACTCATGTTTACAAACTCGGAAAATGACTAATTTTTTTTTCAAATCGTTCATTTTTCCGAGAGCTACGATTTGAAATAAAAATTATTGTATTTGGATACTGTGGTTAGGAGTTTTTGTATGTCCGTTTTTTTTTTCACCGAACAAATTTTGAGTAGCCATATCTCTTGGTCACGTGTTTCGAACTCGCCAATTTTTTTTTTCAAATCGTGTTTCTTGGAAAGATGAACGACTTGAAAAAAAAAATTACCTTCAATTATTTACATTTAATATCAAATACTAATACAAAAATAAAATCGTACGTAATATATAACTATAATATAGACTACTATATATTTTGTTTAATTAATTTAAATAACGTGTCCCTTGTCCTAAATTTCACGATAAATCATATCTCGTGTCCGTGTCCATATCAGTCTTAATGCTACCTAAATTACGTGTCCATATATTCGTGTCGTGTCATTGTTTGTCAGCTCTAAGTTTACCCACAAAGAAGTTGTCTTACTACCCAAATACCTTTGCAATTTTACTTAAGTAATGGTTACACTTAGGCCTAAGGGCCAAAGCCCAAAAACAAATGTCCAAACACGTGAAAGTCACGTGATATAATCAAACACTCTCTTTCTTATCTATCTTCTTCATCTTCATTGTTGTTCCTTACTTCTTTCATTTCTTCATTGCACTCAACTTTCTCACTTAACACTGGTATGTTTTACTCTCAATTTTCTCAATTTTTTTACCTTCTTTACCCATATTTACGCAATTTTACTCTTTATTGCAATGTTTTCACTTCAAAGTTTTCATCTTTTTTACCAATATTCAATAATATAGCTCTACATTTTGGTAAATGGGTTTAATTAAGTCATAAATTTGAATGATTCACTGTTTTTTGTCCATACCCAATTGAATTTATACATGAAATTGTCACGGGGTTTGCTCAGTTTGTTGATTTAATAGTATTTGTACCCTTTTGAATTAATTTTATGCTCTTTTTAGCATTGTTTATGTGATAATTATACCGCCTCTTTGTGTCGCTAACACTAGGGTAAGACTGTGTACATTTGACCTGTTATTCGATCCGTTATCCAAGCAAATTTGCAAGAGCCATTAAGGCATTAGGTAATGTTGTATATATGATAATTACACAACCTCTTTGTGTGCACCACACAAGGGTAAGGCTGCGTACATCCAACTCGCTTATCTTGCAATTTATGGGAGCCATTGAGGTGCTGGGGTAATGTTGTACATATGATAAGTGGAGTATATATGAATATGAACAGTAGGCCTATCTTAATACGGGTATATCCGTCTTAAGAATAAAACGGGTCAAGTAATACACCACTTGTGTGGATGATATAAATATTTTGTTTTTTTCCTATGCATTATGTCTTTGTCTTATTTATCTCAAATGGGTATACTTGGCCCGTCTTAAGCTTTAGACGGATATTTCTGTCTTAAATGAGAATTTGTGATGAACATATTGGTAGGGTTTCCCTTCATATAATCTTTAGTGGCTATAATTTGTTTGACAGTATCCATCTAAGGACAGTTTAATTAATGAATTAGAGCTGATGTCTTGCGGTTTTTTTGTATGTTATAGTTCAATTTTTATTTAGTGTTTTTTTTCTTTGTTTCAGTGCCATGGCTACAGTCTCCCCTTCATTTTCTATAAAGTGTGGTAGTTGTACCTATTCAGAAGGTAACAGACAGTTGAAAAGTATACCATCATCATCTTCTTTCCAATTATCTCGTAAGTTCCAGTCGTTGCAACTGTCATCCTCCTTTCTCAGCTCCCCGAGTCAGGTCAGTAAGCTGAAGTTGAGTGTCCCTAAATCTGAGAAGCATGTGAGGTCAGTGGGCGGGCTGGGGATTAAAATGATGAGTGTTGATGCCGGGGTTGGTGTGATGGGTACCAAGCTCGGAATGATGAGCTTCTTTGAGGAGAATGGGGTTGTGGTGCCTGTTACTATTGTAGGGTTTAAGGAAGGGAACATTGTGACCCAAGTGAAGACAGAGTCGACCGACGGGTACAATGCCGTTCAAGTGGGGTACGAGAGGGTGAGGGACCGGAAGCTTACCAAACCGGAAATGGGTCACCTGACCAAGTCGAATGTGATTCCACTCCGTCATCTCCAAGAGTTCCGACTTGTTTCAGTGGATGGCTTTAGCCCTAGCCAGAAGCTGACATTTGAAGAGCTATTCAAGGAAGGTGACATGGTCGATGTGTCTGGCACAACCATCGGAAAAGGATTCCAAGGTCATTTCTTAATGCCTAATACTTACTCGTGTTCAGTTATTCACTTTTAACATTTTACTAATCAACTTCTTTTATTTGCTTACTGTGTGATGCTATGTTATAGACTTATAGCCCTTTCCTGCTCTTGATTTCACCATATTGTAACATTTCAGTCAGATTTATAGAGTGATGTGCACAGCGGTTTGGGCCAGTTAAGTCGTTTAGTGAGAAATTTATGGGCTTAGACCAAGTGATTCTTAGGGTTTGAGTTTTGGATGAGATGCATTTTCCATGAAATAGTACTTCAGTGCTTCTTGTTTTTAACAACTAATGAAAGGGCATTTAGCTTAGGCCCAAAATTTTTGCCTTGACTCTTGTTCGGAGCTTCATTACTCTAGTTGTAGCAGTCTTGCATTTATAATAATTAGGGTCGTTTATAGGTATGCTGTTTATTCATCAGTCATTTGACTGTCTATCACTTTGGTGGCGATGCTTAAACTAGTTTGGCTGTCTCTTGAACACAGAGCAAACTTTATAGTCTCTGAATATCCTCTTTATGTTAAATTGGTAACGTTGAGGAGATTATTAATGCTTCATGTTCAGACTTGCGTATACTCGACATTGTTTTTTACCCTACTCTGCAACAAGAATGATGTTTAAGAGAGCGCGAATACCTGGTATCACTTTTGACCGGACTTATTCAATATTCAGGTGGTATTAAAAGACACAACTTCAAGAGAGGTCTAATGACTCACGGGTCTAAAAGTCATAGAGCTTTGGGATCCATTGGAGCCGGAACCACACCGGGTCATGTATACAAAGGCAAGAAAATGCCCGGGCGAATGGGTGGAACCAAAACAAAGATCAGAAAATTGAAGATCATGAAGATCGACAGTGAGCTTGGTGTAGTCATGATCAAGGGTGCTCTTCCTGGTAAACCCGGAAACCTTTTGCGGCTAGCTCCAGCAAAGATTGTCGGCAAAAACATCCCGAAGAATTAGACAGTTCCACGATGGTTTTGTCGATCATTTACTGATTTATATACTGCTGCATCGGGAACATGCTGTCATGAGTTATTGAGTAATCTTTTGTTTATACCTGTATGTTCTCTTCCTTTTCATAGACATGTTCCAGAATCTCTGTATTTTGTATTGCTTCCCAGGCATCAAGTTATAAAATGTGGTTTATAAAAACAATTAGTATATTTGAAAAAAACAAACAAACTGTGTTTTATCTTACTATAGGCGGTCTAATAGGAGCGTTGCTGATTAAAACATTTTTTAAAGTCGGGATAAGACCTAAGAGGTGATCTTGTGGCGTTATCTCATTTTCCGTCAAGATTTCGTGCAACATTTAACATTTGACAACGAAATTAATTAAACTAAAGTGGTGATAATAAATAATAATGTAGCAAAACCAAGTCAACAAGCCAATTGTGAATTACTAGGGTTATTTAAACATATAATGCTAAATCTCTTAAAACTCTGAACAAAGTCAAAACAACTTAATTGATTAGCATATTGATCAAGTAAAAGGCAGAGAAAAAATGGAGGGAATGACAAAGGAATTGGGAAGAGTAGAGTTGAATGATCGTGATCGTGATCATCGTCGACTGATGAAAGGGAATGGCAATGATAATGATAAGGCTGTTGAAATGATGGAGCTTCAAGGAATAGGGAAGGTGAACAACAATGGGAGGAAGAATGAGAAGACAACATTGAGGACACCTGCTGATATATATGAACACCCTTCTTATTATTCCTTTATTCTTGACATGCCTGGCCTTGATGCCCAAAATATTAAGGTACCCGTATTTCGTACTCCCTCCTTTCAAGTTATTTCCGTGTTTTGGTCATATTACGTGAGAGGAATTTTGAACAAACGTAACGTAACAATTGACTTAAAAGGAGGGAGTGTTGTGTACTGTTTTGTATGTTGTGTCTTAGTTCTGCTAGATTTTTTTTATCTTTTTCATGAGAGATATCATGGATACGGGTGACGGGTGAAACCAACTGAACCACGAGGACCATAGTCGTAGCCCGCGTGTCACTCTTTTCTTCCCATGGAATAGTTGACATCCTCTACTTCGTACCCTGGTGTTATGACTACCGATAATTTTGGAAAAAATGTCATCATGTTGGTAATATAAGGATTATTATTCCGAACATCCACATTATATTACGAGTGTACATATAATACTCTTTCGTCTCACAATAAGATTCACATTGGTGCATAAAATAAAGAAAAAGAACGATGTGACGATGTGTATGTAATTAAGTCGATACAGAATAGTGATAAAAGCAAACATATTTATGCATGGGAATTGATGGTAACGCGCAGGTGAAGGTAGAGAACGGCATACTACACGTGACAGGGAAGAAGACGAAGATGCAGATGAGAGCCGGGAATGGAGACGACGAAGAGGTAAAGGCGATAAGGATAGAGAGGAGAAGGGCAAGGTACATGAGGAAGTTCACTCTTCCAAATGATGCTACCCATGAACATGTCAAGGCTACCTACCAAGATGGAGTGCTCTCCATTTCTGTTTCTAAGAAGTTTGACTTGGAAATGTCAACGCCCAACTCTCCTACCAACGTTAACGTCTCCTAATATGAAAAACGTTACAGTCATCCGCTAGCTTATCTGATAAAATTATTATAAAATTATTGAGCTCGGTGTTTATGTGTTTATGATTCAGATTTAAATGATATCATTTCCTATAGCATATCTAAAATTGACGGAGTAGTAATTATTTTGATCTATATGTTTGATGAGAATGGTGAATTATTATGTAAGGTGGTGATTTTTAACCTTCGTATATTGATTTCAGAACTCGATATTAATAGAGATTCAACTTATATTGAGAAGCTAAGTTGCTCGATCTCATGAACTTTATTTAGAAATTGAAATCGAAAGCATCCTATCATGTTACTAAATTATGAATTCTTCCTAATTCGTCACCATAAAATTTTGAACCCCTATATTTTAGTCCCTCTCAACTTCAAATCTCGACTACACCATTGTGTGGTTTGCGCAACACAAATGAAGACAAGAATGAATAGTTATGCTCTTGTAAGTTCGCCTTACACAAAAAATTGTGTAAAACAGATCTATTAATACAACTACCACACTTCATTTGGATGAAAAGTCGGTTTATTAAAAAGACCGTTTTACAAACTATTTATGTAAATCTGCCTTACACGAGAATTTGTAGAGAATTAAATGATAATAATACAAAAACTTAGCATCACAGCAGTACAGTAAATTAATGCCAATAAAGTTGGCAATTTGCAGAGATCAGTCGATCAGATATGAACGAGATAAAGGATCCTTACACAACCTATCGGCCAATAGCTTGAGAAGCATAAATCTAGTTTTGAATATAACTTCGCTTCGTAGTTCTTACCCCCTTAAGGCATGCGGGTCTATACAAAAGCGAGAAAGCTAACACGGAGACGGACAAGAGGTATAGAAAATGCAACAGATGCCTGGACAAAGAAAGAAGAAGGAATGCCAAGTTCTGGCAGCGAGATCAGGGCATGATGACCAATTCCGCAGTCACAACTGGAAACAATATTTTTAATGTGTATCGCACTATTGACTATAGTTCTACCTGCCTTAAAGCTGAAAAGCTGAGCATGTTCTCGAGCTATTGAGCAAAGGAGTGCATGAAACCTCTACATTCCGAATTGTGACATTAGCAAGTTCAAGATGCCATTTACTCCTGAGCATTGTGGCTGCTTTTATGAGGTTGTACGACATTCTCCAAGAAGATGAAATTGTTTGCAGCACTGAACACATTGGCAATTTGCAAAACGACGGACTGAACCATTGGGGATATAGGATCAACTGTGTCTGGAAGACGAGGCAGACACTGGGGAATAAACTCCGCTTTATTATGGGTAGGAGCATAAAGAGTCAGCACAGCTCGGCAAAATACGAACCTGCATGACAAAGAAACAACTGACATAAACAAAATTTCTAATCTCTGTCTTGATTGTCACAATAGTCTTGCAGAATTCCAAGCCCTAGTTTTGCTGAAATATTTATTTACATGTTTCACTAGACTTCATGTGCCCCTGTGCTTGGGAAACTGAGTTCTATCTGTTTCTTACCCATCATTTCACGGGTTTGACACCCACCAACATCGATTGTTTAGTACTTCATCCCGCCACTATTTCTGGTCAGACTTTTTAACCAGTCGAACAAATGGTTCAGTCTGATCAGGGCATTTTAACCTGAGGAAGTGGCTTGACTGCTTGATTACATCTCCATAAAGATACCTATGCTTGAATGAGCTAACAATTTATTCCAACCGCCAAGTCATTTATATTGACCACGTTAAACATCGATGGCCAACTATCACCATTAAAACAATTATTTTCATTTATCTATATAAAAAGTTGGAGCTATTGTTTATTACGAATTTACGATAAAATAAGGGTTAAATAGTTGAGTACCAAAGTCAAGGAAGGACAATATAAATAGGATGGAGAGTGTAATATAGGAGTATGGGAGGATCATGAAGTCAAGGATTACTCATATGATGTAAAGTTTACCTGAGTAGGAGCCGTCTGAGGAATGGATCACAGAAAATTTGAGACCAAACAGAGTCAAGAGCGCCAGACGTTGCTAGAGTCAACCCCCAGTCATTTAAAGAGGAAGAGAGAAGCTTGTTAGCATCTTCATAGACATCCTGATAAATAGTCTCATGGTGAGCTTTGCGTTGCTTAAGAAAACCTTCAAGAATTTGTTTGGAGGACAAGAAGGTAAATCGGTAAAAAAAAAAAAAGAACACCTTTTGTATGTCAAAGAATCCGAGAAGCAGACAGAAAGCCTGAATGGGAGCCGTAAGAAAGTTGGTAAACAGGCTCCCATGCGTTGGCCAGGACCACTCTCCAGTGGCAGCAGGCGGTGAAGATCTTGGAGACAAGAGCATGGCAGCTGGTTCTCCTTTCTCAGTTCCGCATAATATCTGTGCGCAAATAAACATAATGGTAAAAAGGGATCAGGGAAAATTGCAGTAGGAAAAAACTATTAGATAAGAGCGAGAGAAATTTCTGTAGTGCTGATATCTGGGAAAAAAAAGTATTAGCTGATTCAGTTATTTAAAAAAAAAAAGGGCGAAACTGAACAATCCAAAGCTGATTCTGTTCTAGGAGCAAGGTCCTTAGTACTAGTCACAAAAAATTGTTTTCCCTATATTTCTCAATAAACAGATAACTTGGATAGAACAATATCAATATGAAACTCAGATAGACAGAGACTTGCCTTGAATGACGCACTGCTCTCACTGTCAATGATCATGAATAGAGGCTTTCTTGTGAATGGAAGCAAGTCAGAAGGATAGATGAAATTGGAACCTGAAAAAATACTCGACTATCAATTAATGAAAAAAGTTGAACGAATAAAGCACACAATTAAGGATAGTTCCTATTTCAGCCTCCTCTTTTTTTAGTAGGATTCCCACCTATGATGCTTGGACTCTTCAATATTACCTCGCGTACCAGTTTCGGACGCTCGACACTTAGATATGGGGAGGGCATACGGACATTTCATTTTAGACCAAAATAATGATTTTTTTTTTTTCATAAAATAGCCAATTCCGACACTTTGACACGCACACGTGTGATACTTCTGACCAAGTCAGAGCAACATCGATTCTCACTGCCAAAATCTATTTTTCAATGAGTCTATGACTATACAATATACTACGAAGTACTCAGTTTTTACAAGCAGGATTTAAGAGTACCGTCATTTCCACGGGAACCAATATGTATGGCGTCTAGGTGGCTATTCGAGGACAATTCTTTGACTTGCCCAGATGAATCACTTTGACCACCACCCATAAGAGTCGCATCCAGGGTAGAATTGTATTGAAGGCTCTTGACATTACTCTCAGAACCAAGACGACTGCCAGCAACTGAGGGAGATGAAAAGGCTTGTCCACCTTTCCCTGCTAAAATTTCAATAAGTGAGTTAAGATACGACTTATAGTTAAGTTTTTTACATAAGAAAAGAATAAGAGGTGAGAGAATATTTCCAAAATAACCTGACAGATAGATGAAAAGAACTCCATCAGAAGGGAGATCGTCACAAGCTGTCGCCAGTACCTAGAGCAAAAGAAGCTTTATGTCTGTTATAAATTGAGATCTCAAAACTTGGGAACTAACTGAGCAATGAAGATATGCCTCATTTTTTCTTTTGAGTAAAACTTGGGAACTAACTGAGCAATGAAGATATGCTTCATAACATTGATGTAAAAAGATTTATTCCCATCACTACTCTCTCAAGTCTCAAACTATGTTACTTCGACACGGCTGCAAATGACAGACATGACATGGCTGGCTTAAAGTAAGTGTCGAAGTGTAGTATCGTGTCTCAATGACGGAGTATCAGACACACAACAAGTAGCCAAAGTGAGGTGTCGAAGTAGCATAAATCTCACAGAGAGCATTTATGCTAAGCATCCATGGAGACCAGAGTGGATGGTTGGTTCACACACTAGAACTAACAAAGTGAATTCTTCATGATACATACTGCCATGAAATGCGAGGTTGATGGACGATACAAGATAGCTTTCCGTGGATTATGTGGCAAGGTTGGATCACTAATCTCTTGTGAGTGGTTAAGAATGTTGCTTTTTGTTGATCCATTTTGACTTGTACTACTTCCTGACTGGTAGAATGAGCCAGAAGGCTCCCATTCCAAGCTCTGAAGCATTCTGTAAGTATCAAGGGTAAGTTCTGAAAATTTCACCTGCATACACAAATGCACATTGGAGCTAATAATTCTATCAAATAGTCAAAAACATGACAATGAAGCACATTTGAAAAGAACAATTTCATACGGAGTAACACCTCATATTGCGTTAAGAGGCCTCGGTTGACAGTCACTAAACAAACACATAGTTGCTCTGGCCCTACAGATGGTTTACATTTATCATATTTAGTTTATCTTGGCCAATAATTTACATTTCGTTTTTAGTCGTGTTTTGTGCAGCGGAAAATGAATGTGACACTCCCAACCCCACTTGCATGTGCTTACATTAAAAAACTCAATTCAAAAGCAAATGTAAACTAGCATGATGACAAACGGAGTACTGGCTGATCAAAACAATAAAGTAGGTCGAACCTCATTAGGGTGGTAGCTACATAGTATTGCATCTCGCAGTCTCAAATTTCTTTTCGGATTATGCGAGGAAACTTGTTGTAAAGTGTCAGGATGAGGATCCAGAACAAGACTGTATCTCAAAGGCCTGAGGTTCAGAAAGGGAGTATCAGCTTTAAGGAATTTCACTATTTCTTGAATAACTAGCTTCCATTCTCTGAAGTTAGCATCCTGGAAAACAGAATAAGGGGTCACGGAAAACGTCAACATATATCAAACATTCGAAATAGACATTGCAGATTATGGTGCAAAAAATGCGGTATAAGCCACAATTTTACAAAATTGCCATATTGAGATGTTGCGGATGTATAGTAGAGCGTATAGCCGACGATGAGGTAAGAAAATGTTCAGTTTTTTTCACTCTTTCTGGTAACCTGAACTTTAAAGAAGATTTCTCATGTTAATAATCTGTGTTTTGTCTCTTATGACCTCTTTTCTCACATATACCCACGATTTGCAAATACACGTCTGTTTTGCCAATCGTTTTCCAAAATATAACGGAATGTAATTGATTAAGTCGTAGATATATCGGTTACTTTTGTATCCGCTATATTTTCGAGAATAGCCGTATAGGTTGTTGAGGCTGAAATGTCCGCAATTCTTACATAGAGCCTTATATAACGGGAGATAGTGCAAGAACCCCCCGAAAATCTATTATGTTACAGCCCGAAGATAATGGGCGAGTATCAATACCCCATGGTAGCATTTTTCCAATAGAAATTGTGGAGTTAAACTGCAATGCAGTTATTGTAACAGATGAGTTCTCCTCCCCTAAGGTGAGGATTATGCATATATTACCATGAAATCACACCAGATAAAAGAAAATAGTTTTGCTGACAGAAGATATTCAAAAGTTAATAACCTGGAAACTCCTTTTGCACTCGTCAAGCAACATCTTTATGTGATTAACCAGCTGATGTACCATTTCTCTACGGTTCAAGAGTAGACACACAGAAATAAACCTAGCAAGAAATCTCAATTGCTTGTGAGCAAGATTTAGTTCTTGAGATAAACCCTCCTTGAAATACTCCCTTGTCAGTATAGCATCATAGAATACATAAGATTCCGACAAATAACTTGCCTCGCTTGTGCGCATATACTGCCCAAAGTAAAGCTGAGCAATACGTGAAGCAATCTCACCGATCTCCCATCTCTTGAGCCCAGCCTCGACAAGCTTCTGGCGGTTTTCTTGCTGAAACTTCCATAACTCTGTATAGACCTTGAATACCTTGTAGAAATAAGTATCAAACCTGCAATATGGGAGTTTGGTATGACATATCAATGTAGGGCACAACATAATATAGGTTGTGAAAAATGACCACATGATTCTCTCTTAATGTGTTGAGTGGAAATTTACTTCAGTCATCACCTCCGAAAAATGCTCATACAAACATTTTAGAAGTATGGGGCTTCTCTGGGTTTTATCTAATTAATTTTTTCACCTTTTGCTTAAATGTGTTCTCTTATAGGGAAGTTCATCGGTCAACTGGTACATCATTTCAAAGGTATATCCATCCAAAATGGCTTAGCCAGAAATCCCTTAACTATCTCTTCGAAGTTGGAACTTGGAGAGCATTAGACCATGGCCAACTCAAGATGCTCACCCCTGCCCCCGACAACAACAACACCAAAAACATTCCTCCAATTCTCAAGGGCTACCGCCTAAAGACGAACGAGCAGCCTTAGACTTACCCTTTGTTAACAAAACAAAGAGGTTGCTGCCGAATGACCCATTATAACAATTGTGTAGGTCATAGCATCGAATAAGTACTACTCCCTCTGCTCCAATCATTTATTTAACTTTTTTATTCTTTGTGAAAGGTATTCTAATCAAACAGTAAACAAATGACTCGGACGGAGGAAGTATTTCACAATGAAAAGAAGAGCCGTCCAATATAGTGAGCCACTTTGACTTCATCCATAACCCAAAAAAGTTAGAAACTTTCCGCAATTCCGCTCCATCAAAAATTGAAATCCTTGCCCCATTCCCCACATTGCGATAATCAAAACCCAAGCAAGCTTACACTCGATACCAAAATCCCCACAATGAACTAATTCTTCACGGATCAAACTACCGAAAACTAATGGAATCCAAGTAAACAATGAAACCCTAGCATCCAATGTTCCCCAACTAACAATCCATTCATTTAACTAACTTTCTTCAGCAATTACAATCACATTTCAATGCTTATCAAAAATGGGCAATTCTCCAACTTTACACAGTTGATAACAAAACCCTCATTTCTAACATTACAACAAACAATACATACTCAACTCAAAAACCCTCAATTTCATTCTTCAGTTCAAACAATCTACTAACATTCCTAATTCCTAAACATATCAAAATTACTTAATAAATTCAATCAAAATATCAAATGATCATACAAATAAGGCCAAAATAATTAAAAATATAACAAAATTATGAAAAATAAGCAACAATTATAGTTATATATATATATATATACTAATATACCTGGTGCGTTCATAAAGGGGTAAATCCCTGATCTTGGAAAACTTTTTATCAGCTTTATCAACCAATGATAAATACACTTCAATTAATGGTATTCCACTACTTTGTTGAGCCATTTTCATTCAATTAAACAAAATCCCAAAAAAACCCAGAATTTAATTTGCTAATTAAATTCGAATTAAGGGTTTCAGAGATTGAATTCGAAGAGAAAGTAGCTGAATTTGGGATTTGTTTTAGTAATTTTTTAAGAATTGATTAAATTAAGGTGGAGTAATGGACCTACTGTAAGTGCTCAAATAATTTATTTTCTTTTTCATTTATTTATTTATTGTTCATTGTTTGGACCTTTTATATGTGCATAGATAGAATGATATTTGGATCAATTAAATAAATAACCCAACCCAATAATATTTTATGGCCATTTTTTCTCTTCAAGATTGATTTGTGAATAGAGGCTAGAGGTGGCCATTTTTGAGGGTCGGTTTGATCTGGTCTGGTTTTCGAGTGGTCTTCCCCCTAAACTACGACGAAGTTGGCCTCGTCTCACCCCTTCCCCCATGTCAGTTCTGCGGGCCCGAATTCAATCGGTTTGGAAAATAATAAAAAGAAAAGAATAAGTCTTTCCGAGCTGGTTCAAGGTCATGGAAATTACTACATAAAGTACTTAATTTTTCATTTAAAAAAAAAAAAGAATAATAGTACAACTTACACATTTGTAAGCTAAGTAATTTACTAATTCGATTTTTTTTAACGAGAATGATTGCCTTTTGAGAAATTAACATTGGTCAATCGAATATTTTAATTTGCTATTTAAAAGTCGTTGAACTTGTATAAAGTATGAAGTATTTTTTGCCATTTCTTTAAATGGGTATTAACGACTTTACTTTTATATAAAAATGGTCAGACCACTAAAAAGTCCCAGTAGGTCTTGCTTGCGACGTATCGGATCTTGCGACGGGTATTTTGTGAGAGGAAATGGGTAGAGGGGACAAGGTGGGCACCCCCATGTGCTTCTCCACTCACCCTTGATGGGTATTTTGTGAGAGAATATGATATCCGTCTTAAGCTTGCGACGGATAGTGTCCGTCACAAATGAGAATTTGTGAAAAAGTCCGGAGTCTTAGACAAATAACTTCCTAGAAATTCATACAAAATTATTGTTATTTGTATATATTTTATTAGTCGAACTAACGAACACTAAATCGAATTATCCACTATTTTATGATTCTATAATTGAGAAGGAAGAAATAAAAATTGCTGACATGTTGCGCAAGTTCATGGAAACTTTCTAAATGAGAGGTGACATTAGTTAAGACTAAACTAAGTATTAATTCAATTTGTTGGACGTTGTGACCTCATCAATCGTTTTACATAATTTCATGGGAACTTCTTTCTTTGCTTGCTCATCCAAATGGACTAACTTATTTCATTCTTGCGGATTAGGAATGCCAATTCATGGTTGACGCTAACGAGTATCGACTTAAAAAATCACCTCGAAAGATCGATTTGAACAACGTGGCCGAAAGTAGCCATAAAATCTACCACTTTAGTTTTGCGATTGTTTTTGTTTGATACGTTTAAACTTTGCTTCGTCGTCCTTATGTTATTTGCTTTTGAGATCGCTTGTCTAATCAAATCAATTTGATTCTTACCTTTGGTTAAAATATTTTTCACAGAAAAAGTAAAAACGTAAAGAACCAAATTAAATAAGTCGATTAGAGTAATAAAATATATCCTCAAATATTAGTCATCCTTTGAATTGATGCAATGCTGCATGCAGTACGTCTACTTAACCGCAGGAGTAAGAACTCTAACTCCTACCAACTTTACCAGCCAAATAAAATCTCTATTAAGTTTAAATGACACATTAAGTGACTTAAGTCTCAGTTTCCTGTCAACCAATGCCATTTCTATTTCCAAATTAGTACTTAATTCATGTGCCCTTATGTTTCTTGGGTTACACTTTACACCATTGGATAAAAATCGATTCTACTTATCTGGTACTCGTATTACCTAGAGTTTAGAAACCAAAAACTCGCCCTTTTAAGTTTTAACACTGGTTTCATCATGTAACTCGTTTTCGAAACGGTTAGTTAATGACTTTAGTGTTGCTAATAATTGACCAAGCACAATGGCAAAGCTGGCCATAATCATCTACGGTTGGCTACCTTCGCTCAGTGACATAGCTAGGATTTACAATTAGATAGGCAAAAAAATTCATCCAGAGCCGCAAAGTGCCAAACGAGTGATGCCATACGGTAAACTTCTGAAAAAATATTCGAAAATTTAACAAAATTGTTCACACTACATATTCGTTCCCGTAAATTTTCAATCTATATACAGTCACTAACTCTGAATTCTCGCTTCACCTATTCACACTACATACATATTCATTCCCGTAAACTTTCAATCTTTATTTAGCCACTAACTCTGAATTCTCACTTCGTCAATGCATTTCAGACAGAAGATCTAGTCCATATATACTCTTATTCATTAAAAAACGAGTCGGACAATAGACAACTCGACACAACTCGACTCAACCTTAATTTTCTACACATAGCATGAGACATAGTACTAGACATACAGGTAGTCGAGCCTCAGAGAAGCATCATGAAAGTGGAGACATCTATCTTATCTTTCATGGATTCTTGAGACCATGCTAAAGTTAAAGCAAATACCATAACTAAGCTTTATAAAAAGAAAAGTTGTACTATATAATATATACTTCCTCCATTCAACTTCACTCTACCAAAAAACTTTTTCACATTTACCGAGACGTGTTTTACACGGTAAATATCGTTAGCTACGTGTTTGCAAAAATTATAAAAGTTAGATATTAATAATGTACTCGTAAAGACGAATCAAATAAGATCACACATGAATATATTTTTTACTTATATATTGAGAAAAAATTGCAATTATATGATCGCTTGTAAATAGTGTAAAAAAAAAAAGTGGTAGAGTAGAGTTGAAGACAGCAAGTATAACATAAAAATAAAAAATTCCCCTACAAAAATGTGAATTGTAGACTCACATTTGTTTTGCATAAAATTGTAGAATCATTTGCCAACTAGTGACCCATGTGACCACATTCATTGACTTTCCACAAATCATACTACTTCTATATACTTCTACTTTTATATACTACAAGTTCAACTACTTAAAACAAATTAATCAATCAAACCAATCATTTTTCCTAACAAACATCCTCTGCTCATTTCAGTGAATTATCAATTTTAACAAGTAGCAAATTCTTAAACGACGGGAATGTAACAAACTTGATCATTTACTGCTGCAAAAAAAAAACCAAACTTCTTAGACGACGAACGACAATAGTAAAAAAATGATTAGGAATCGATTGTCGGGTTCTAAAAACAAGAGTTTTGTAATCAGGATTTTAAGTTCAACATGTTACAATTTTAGGAGTCTTTTTTATGTAATATTGGTACATATCAACCTTAATTATACAGATGTTAACTAACTTATTTTTGTTAAGTCAAGCGAATTGGTATTTTCGACTTGAGTTTAAACCCGTCAATGTCTAAATTGCCCTTGTCGGTAGCAATTCTAGTTATAAACGAAAACTTCAAGTTAAACCGTCTTAAAATTAGGAGACGAAAATCTTACTAACCCGCAATCGATCCATACTAAGCATTATAAATTCATGATCATTCATAAACACAAATTTCTCTACCTTAGAATATGAAATACACTACTATATTTTCCCTGGTTTCACAAAGTACAACAACATCAAAACCATTACAAATTCGGAATTCCTCTTCAAAACTCGCTAATTGAACTAATTACGGAGTATTATACGAATTACCGAGTACAATAACATCTACTTTAATAGGAACAAGTAACAACATGTAGTAATGTAGTATGAGAATCACTCCAATGGACTCTTTGTTTAATCAACACTAATATACAGACACTCGATATCACCCTCTCACATACGTTTACATTTATGCAGTCCGTCATTTTAACGGACCCTGCACATTGTATATCTAAAAGGCAACCATTAGTCCAGTACCAGAAGTCTGGTACCATCTGGTGACGCTATCTCATTATCTCATTTTCATCCGCGAGTTTCTTTTTCAGTCTCGTCTTCAACAACTTCAACAACAACCTGTCCACGACTCTCGACATCACGAACAACAACAACAACATCGTCACCATTTCTCTCAACCCGTAAAGCGGCCACACTAACAGTCACATTATCTACATTATTGAGACCGATATCAGCTGTCCTAGCAGGCAACGGATTCATCCCAGACCGACAAAGCGGACAACTCGAATGCGTAGCAAGCCAAGTATCAATACAATGAAGATGAAACGCGTGTTCACAATTCGGCATAAGACGAAGACTTTCTTCTTCCTTAAACTCCGCTAAACAAACTGCACATTCCGTAGCTTCTATAAGCCCATCGCCACGTATATACTTAAAAACCGTGATCTGGCGGATATACGCCTCATCTAAACCGGTATCCGGTCGAGCCGGATCGTGAACCAAGGGATCAACCCGGTCTAAAGACCGCACCACACGACGCCGAGTCTCCCGAGTCGCGCGGCGACGGCGGCGACAGTAACGGGAGATAACAGTGTAGTAGAATAAACATAGAAAAGCGGCGATTAATACTGCGATTAATGCGGCCATTAATGGGGAGATTGATCGGGAGGAGTCGTCAGATGAAGAAGAATTGGAGTCGTCGTCATTAGGGTTAATAAGAGGGTATTGATTTTGAACAAGAGGTGGTGGTTGAAGGTAAAAGTAGTTTTTATTGTTGTTTGGTATCGGAATCGATTGCGATTGAGGTTGAGGTGGTGGTGGCCATGGTTGTGGAGCTCCTAAGGAGATCATTCCAGCCATGGGAGCTTAATATTAGTAAAAAAATATTATATTTAGAGTAAATAAAATTAAGAAATTGAGGGATTAATTAAGGAATAGTGAAAGGAAGAAGGAAGAAGGAAGGAGGAGTAATAATGGAGTGTAATGGAGAGAAATGGTGTGGTGACTGGTGAAGGTAGGTTGAGCCGTTGAGGTGGTGGAGAATGGTGTGTTAAGTATGTGGCTTAGAGTGGGAGTCATCATTTGGTAAAGTTCTCTAAAGTCTTTCTTTTTTCTTCTTTTCTTTTCACTCTTTTTCTTCATTTTTTTATTTTTATTTTTTTCATTTTTAATTTTTTAAATTATTTTGGATCATTTTAATGAGTTTTAATTTTTTTTTTTTTTTTTTTTAATATTAGGACAACTTATTTCATCTCGAAAGAGTTTGTTTATACTCCCACCAATTAATCATGTTCTTCATTCTTTCTATTTTGAGCTAAGTGTGGTGATGTTCTCTCTTTCCTTATTTGTGAGTAGTGGTGTGGTATAAGTTTAATTGAATGTGCGGTAGTGTGTATTGTGTGATCCAAATTGATTTATTTAATCCTTGTGTCCAAAAGAAAAGGGAACAACATAGTTAATTGGAGGGAGTATTTGATTCTTGTATTGTAATGTAATTGAACTGATCTAAGCTAAAGTTAAGTAAAAAAAAATACGGAGTTGTGGAATAGTTTTACTAGCGGTGAATAATTGAATACAAAGATTTAAAAGATTGGATCATATTCTTTGGTGATAGTACTTTCCTTAGCTTGTGTTTTTATATGTGCGATTCTCATTTTTCGAGACACTACATTCTCTCTTTAATAACTCTTAAAATATAAGATAAATATCATGAAATGTATAATCATATTTAAAAAAATTCAGAAGGAATATACTCCCTCCATTCAACTCCACACTACATATATACCATTTTCATCCATTCAACTCCACACTACACATTTCCTTAAATGGAAAACACAAATGACCAATCTATCCTTATCACAATAACTTATTTACATAAAATGCCATCATAGGCCCACTCTAATTATTTCTCAAAAACCACCCTAATCAGATTTTGGGCCAATTACAATACCCATAACCCAACCCCTAATTTAATTATTCCCTCCAAAAAATCCAACCCAACCCACTACCCTTTAATTCCCTCCAAAAAATCCAACCCAATTCAGAAAATTCATCATCCAAAATCTGATCCAATTCACTCTCCATATCTCACCATTTAATGTCATCCAACCGTCTCCTTATCTCACCATTTATTGTGAAACCCAAACCCTAAATTCACTCCTTCTCTAAACCTCACTCCGCCTCCATTCTCTCTTTATTCTCTCTACATCTCCCTTTACCATTTTATCGCCTCCATTAATTTCCTCACCATTTCCTCACTAAATCTCGCGTATTCTAACTTTTTCATCGTCTTTTATTGTTTACCTTTTCATTTCCTCTCAAGATCTTGTCTTCTGTCACCTGTTTTTAATGGCTCCTCCACATGCAAATTGTGGTAAGGAGTGTCTTCAGTGTGTTCTTGATTGGTATGCACTTGGTTCATCGGAATCGGAAGGGGAAGAGTCAGACTCTATCTCTTTCAATCGTAATAGAGTTGTGCCTGACTCACTTTCACCGTCGGATTTAGGCACTCAGGTGGGTGAAACTGAGGCCCAAGAGGCGTGTTCTTCCTATGTGCCCAACACTCCTGGGTTTAATGACGTCGGGTCTGATTTTGGGGATTCTGAGCCAGAAGATCTGGTTTCCCAGCCTAATGAGGTGGTTCATGACCCGGTACATCAGGATTGTGAGCCTAAAACTGTTGATCCAGAGCCTACACATGTCGATTCTGACCCTGAATCTCCATGCACAAAGCGGTTTAACGCTTATGTGAAGAGATTCATGGATAAGTATAATAAATCGTCTAAATAGTTGGTATAACCCTTAAACTTTTATTTTTATTGATTTATTTTCTGTTTCTTTATCTAAATTGATTGAACAGTTTTTCTGATGTGAATATGTTGCTGTTATTGTTGTTGTTGTTGTTGTTGGGAATGATTCTGTTTAGATTGATTAATTGATTATGGTGTTTTATTTGCTGATGATGATTAATTGATGTTGATTAATTGTTGTTGATTAATTGCTGCTGATAAATTGTTGTTGTTGTTGTTGGGATTGATTTCGTCAGGTTATTATTGCTGTTGTTGATCTTATTTATGCTGTTGTTGATGTTTTTTGTTGTTTTTGATGGGAATGGTTCTGTCAGGGTTAATACTGCTGCTAGTGACCTTATTTTTCATGCTGCTGATGTTGTTAATGCTGCTAAATTTTCTTTCATGGTTTGTACCATATTGCCAGGGTTAATATTGATGTTGTTGATGTTATTTTTCCTGACTGTGCTGTTATTTTTGCTGCTGTTGATGTTTTTTTGTTGTTTTTGATGGGAATGGTTCTGTCAGGGTTAATACTGCTGCTATTGACCTTATTTTTCATGCTGCTGATGTTGTTAATGCTGCTAAATTTTCTTTCATGGTTTGTACCATATTGCCAGGGTTAATATTGATGCTGTTGATGTTATTTTTCTTGACTGTGCTGTTATTTTTGCTGCTGTTGATGTTTTTTTGTTGTTTTTGATGGGAATGGTTCTGTCAGGGTTAATACTGCTGCTATTGACCTTATTTTTCATGCTGCTGATGTTGTTAATGCTGCTAAATTTTCTTTCATGGTTTGTACCATATTGCCAGGGTTAATATTGATGTTGTTGATGTTATTTTTCCTGACTGTGCTGTTATTTTTTCTGCTGTTGATGTTTTTTGTTGTTTTTGATGGGAATGGTTCTGTTCTGGTTAATACTGCTGCTATTGACCTTATTTTTCATGCTGCTGATGTTGTTAATGCTGCTAAATTTTCTTTCATGGTTTGTACCATATTGTCAGGGTTAATATTGATGCCGTTGATGTTATTTTTCCTGACTGTGCTGTTATTTTTGCTGCTGTTGATGTTGCTGTTTTTGTCTGTACCTCAGTGAAGGTCCAATTTGGACTGAGAGGTGGCTCACTGATGATAAATCCTTAATGGTTTGAGAGTCATTACAATTTCAGACATTAACATTCATTAAGTGGCCATTTAGAAAAGGTAGTAAGGCCACCACATGTTGTACCAAACTATGGATGTGTATGCTATGTCATTTTATTTCATGAACTAAGCATGGTCTACCATACTTGGTGTGTGTGTCGGAGGCTTTGTTACCTTACACAACTCAATGATGATACCATCTTTAAAAGGTATCAAAGCCACCACATGGTCTACCAAGTTTTGGGTGTGTGTGCTAAGTCATTTTATTTTATGAACTCAGCATGGTCTACCATACTTGGTGTGTGTAGGAGGCCTTGTTACCTTACAGAACTCAATGATGAGGCCACATTGGCCTGAGAGTTTATGTAAGAATGTGTTATTGTGTGTACATCAGTGATGGTCCATGTTTGGACTCAGATGTGGCTCAGTGATTATAATCCTTAACTGGTTTGAGAGCCTCTTGCATTTTCAACATGTTTAATGTGGAGTTGAGTGTAGGGTGTATAAATTTAGTTAGGCCATTAAAAATAAGTGCTTTGGCCACCACATGGTCTGCCAAATAATTGGTGTGTGTGTTCAGTCATTTGTATTCATATACTGAGCATGGTCTACCAAATTACTTGGTGTGTGTTCAGTCATTTGTATTCATATACTGAGCATGATCTACCAAATTACTTGGTGTGTGTGTAGGAGGCATTAGTACTATACACAACTCAATGATGAGGCCAATTAGGGCTGAGAGTTGATGTAACAGTGAATTGCATAACATTTAATCATCACATACATTGACACTAAAATGTGAACAAATTTGCAAAACATAACCGTAGATTACATTTCATTAACCAGCTGGTACATTGCATTGATGATAATGTGATTACAACTTAAACATTATCGTACTTCATAAAATGTTTATAGTGTAATCACTTCATAAAATGTTGATACTTAAACATTGTATCCTAATTGAGATATTAGCTCCTCCAAACCTTCTGTTTTGCCTATCTCCTGTAAATAATCAATGCACTCCCTAACTAGATCTTCATTTACCATCATATTTCTTGGTGACATGCCAATAGCTTCAAGATGACCTTTGCCCATATAAGGGATTGAAAAATTATTATGACCCTTTGCCTTCATAATCTCCACCATGACTGATTGCAATGTTAAGAAAATATTGTTGAGTTTTGATGGCGTGTAATCAACAAAAGCTTGCATTACTGAGTTCACTAGTTCATCAATTGTATGGCATCTATTTGTTGCGTGCAAAGACTGCAATGCCCTAAAATAACCAAGGTCATTGACATTGAGGTCAGGTGAGTTAGGAGGCTGGAAAACCAGCTCAATATTGAAACCATCTGTATTTGCAGCAGTCATAAACTCAGGGTCTCATTTTTTATATGTGGCCTTGCGTTATCTTGTTGTATGAGGATGTGTTTGCTGAGACATTCTGGCCATTTACTCTTTATAGCTGGTATGACTTGTTCAATGATGCATGCTCGTGTAACTTCCTTTGTAATAGAGTCAATTGACTTGGTCTCCAATGTCCCCCTTGGTCTGTTTCTACTTGCTCTTGCCGCTGGTTGCTGTTTTGTGAAAGGGAACATCCCTATTTTACCATCAAAAAGTAGTTCCCCTTCTGCTGAATATATAGGCCTACTTACGGCGCACATGAACATCACCTTAGTGATGAACCTCTTTGATTGACAACTTCTATATGGCAGTTCCTCCCCACTAACAATATAAAATTTGTGGTTGTCATAAGTGATATAAAACCATTTCTCATCCATATGGATAATATGGCTCATCTCACTGAATTTGATTTCAGTGGTTGGTATGGCATTGAGGTCTATGGTTTCTTGTTCAACTTGTTTAATCACCAATGATTTCAGTGAGTGCTTGAGCCTATGAATTTTGTTTGCTTCGGTGAGTTGGGGATGTAATGGGCTGGAATGAGGTTTAAGCAAACCTTCTTTTACCCATGAGTGCACTGTCCCTATTAAAACCTTACATTGTTTCGATACTCTGTACATGGTATCTCTAAGACCGACTTGGATTGTTTTTATAAAGTCCACATCTGATAAAATTCTTGGCCTGTTTTTGTTACCTATTCTTTTGCTTTGGACATTAAACTTTTCACCAACTAACCTGGGTTTGCTAGCAAGTTTCCAGATGTCACCAACGGTTCTTGTACTTATACCCCATTTTGCAGCCGCTTCCATGATAACGCCGCGACGTAGCTTCCCTTTGTGTGATCGTTGAAGTAGGTAAATTCCAACTTTCTGCCGTCCATCTTCTGCCAGACATTTTGCACCCATTTGAAGATCAGAGTTGCTGTTTTTTTTAAGGTTTTATGTTGTCTTTATTGTAAAAAGAAATGTAAATTTAAGAGGAGTGTAAAGTTAAACTTTGTTCTTTACCTCTTCAATGCTTGAATATGGTTTACAAATGGGGTATTTAAGGGCCTTTGTGCTGTTGCTGTAATTTGAGGGGGGGAAATTAAAGGCAATTCAAATGTTTGTACATTTTGGTGGGATAATTTGCCCACTTAAACTTTTGGTGGGAAATATTAAGTCTAATCTTCTTTATTAGCTGGGTAAAACCCACTGGTTACATTAATGTTAAAGGTACACCACATTGCAATCATTGTACTTTTAATCAATTTTTATTTCTTTCTTAAAACTTGTGCAAAACACAAACATGTTGTGTGGAGTTGAATGGAGGGAGTAATGGTGTAATTGTTAAAAATTTTAAACTAATAATTTTTTGTAAAAATTGAAGTTAAAGGTCACCTCGAAAAACAAAAACGTCGTATATGCGAAAACGGTGGGAGTAACTTTTATTATGGAGTTTGCCAAAGGGAACCATTTAGAAGTGTTAACATTTTGTAGAACGGTATATGAATGGTGAATTGGTGATAATTCGGAGTAAGTATATAATTGTCTAACAAACGCCCACCGTTATTTAACAAATTAGTGAATCATATTTACAAACAAGAAGTTTGTAAAATCAGAAGTTGCAAGTAATACCACTTTTATACATTATGATTTTTATCATAAACTTAAGGCTTAAGCCATCACATTAGTTTTTAAAATTTGCAACATTTAAAAAGAGGCTAATCTCCATTACAAATTTTTGTTTCAGACGGGATGACCATCCCGTCTTATTGTTTTAGATGTGTCAGACTCTATCACAAAAGAGCAATTGGGGCAAGTGGGGGTAATGGATAATCCCCTCCACTTGTCCATCTTGCTCTCTTGTAAGGGAGTTTGACCCGTCTAAAGTAATAAGATGAATCGTCCGTCCGAAACAAGATCAACTAAATCTGCATAGGGATGGAAACTATAACATCATGTAGATTGTCATTAGCTCAATTTTCAACAAGGTGGGACATATCCTTAGATGAACAATAGAAGAGAGACCAACAAGTGTAATTGATTTGGGGTTGGGTTGTTATATGTTATGGGCAACTTGACTGTTCTCTGTAATAATACTAAAATTTAGCCTACGGTACCCTCACTCGACTGAACAAGTGGCTCAAAGGTCGACACCCACCGACGAAAAACGTGAAATGCTAAATGTTTGGAGTTCTTGGCTTTCTTGGTCGTCAAAAAAGCACAAGATGGGACGAAACGACCTGTCACAAGATCAAGATGGATCAAGCCCCTCACATAGAGAGCAAATGATGCTTAGTTAAAAATCTCAGAAAATATGTTTGTGATATGTTAGGGGAGATTTTTGGCAGCACATGAGCCTACCCTTTAGTCCGACCCACCATTTTGGTCGAGATGAGCACCACTTTCAAGAGCCTTGTCCACTTAATCCTTGGAAAAAAAAAGTGGTTAGCCTTGTCGGAGCCACCCCGTCATGGACCATTTCTAGGCTATGCACGATAAAACCATGTCAACCGCTCCTTCACGTGGCCCACCATACTGGCCTGTTGTCAGCCCGTTTCGGCCCATACTGATCTGGGCCCGATGTCCAACCCTACTCCTTATAACGAATCCAAATCCTTTGTCCAATTTTTTTGTATCTCATCGTGTGTCTTACTACCTTTATATCATGACATATAATTCTCTTATTGTCCTCCTTTACACAATTATGTTTAAAAACCGTTAATGTATATGTGAATTAGTGGAATACAAGATAGACCATGTAAATGGACAGAAAACCGGTAAACATCTGACTTATTGACTATGAGGGGTCCTATCAACCTTCTCTTTCCAACCTTCTCTCCAACTTTCTACTTTCACCCTCTCACAATCGACTAAATTAATATATATCGGGTGTGGTCATAAGTCAAGTGAATCAAACAAAATAAATTTATTTTAACCGCTTGTGAAAGGAGAATATAAAAGAAAGTGTCGGAAAGAAAAGAATAATAGTTTTTCGTAATTGCTCATTCATGGACATGTTTTACTCTTTCATGGACATTTTTTCATATGTTTTCCATGTCTTACCCTTTTCTAAAGAAAAAAACTCTTTCTTCATTCTCTTCTTCTAAAATTAATCAAATCATTACCAATTACTCTTTATGAATCTTAATTCCTATATTAAGCAATTACTAATTCTTAAACTTAAATTCATTACTTAATTATGCAAGAATATTTAATATCAAAGTAGTTAGATGTAAATTAAATTGGGATAGATAAAATTAGGGTTTATGAAAATTTAGATTGATGAGAAATGGAGTGGCAAGGGAGGAGGTTGATGGTGGCTCCAGTTGGTCAGACGCGCTAGGGAGTGGACTGACCTGGTGGTCGTGTCGTGCAAGGGGCGCGCGGGGGTTGAGGGAGGCGGGTTTATGGTGGTCGTGAGGTTGAGGGCGGAGGTCAGGTGGTAGTCGTGGCTGGTTTGGCCGGACGCTACACAGGAGAGGGAAATGGCGGCCGGATCTTGGAGTGTGGGTCGGGTGGTAGTGATGGCTATGCAGGCTTCAGCGGTGGCACAAGGGAGGCGGCAGTGGTGGCTCTCGGATGGTGGTGGTTGGCTGGTGGTATAGTTGGAGGAGTGAATAATTATTTAGAGTAATTGAAATTGAAACACACTAAAAGACATTAAAATGAAAGGGGTATAATGATTTTTTTTGTCCATGATTGAGTAAATCATGACCATGAAAGAGCAATACCCTAGTTTTTCTCAATTGCGTATACGACCTAAAATTTCAAAAACACAAGGCTCGGTTGTCCCAGACTCCCAGTAAAGACAGTAAACCCACGAACGGTAACTACCAATGTAATTTTCCCTCCATTATTAACCCTAACAATTACCCCAATTAATCTCAATTAATCAATACAATATTACAATCCTACTTCAAGCAACCCTAATTATTGAATCCCCAAATTAAGCTTACAATCTCTTAAAACATCTCAATTTCAATCTTACAGCTGAATCAATCGAAGTACTGTTCACTATTCCAAGGAAATCTTGCAATTCAGCAATTATATTGGGTAATTATTCAATCTTAGATCATAAATAAACATTACAATCTTAATTAATCAATTATTTTAATCTCTCAATTTCCGAAATCAAATCACTGATATGTAGTTGCCCATCAATTGAATTAGACAATTTACTGTCTTCACAATTATTTTATTTATTTATACCTTGTTGTATACTACTTCGTCCCGATCATTTGTTTACCTTTAGTTAAAATATCGATCACACTAAAAAAGGTAAACAATTGAGCGGGACAGAAGGGGCGTAATTGGTAAAGATTTAATTTTTGTTGCTTTATTTGTTGTTTCAATTTTGCTATCTTACTTGATTATTTTGAACTATGACTAGCAAATTGAGCTATGTGTAAGACCGTCTTACAGTGTGAGACGGTCTTTTTATTGGTTTAAATGTAGCTGCCATTAGTTATTTATCCACTGAAATTTTTGGGGTAAAATTGTAACAGGTAATCTGAGGAAAAAATACTGTGACATTAAAGAGTATGGCTTGGAAGTCGGAAGCTCGTGCTCCGTTATTCTTGTGGCTTGTTCTTTTAATGCACATTGTGATTTGTAGTACTATGGTCTACGGCAAGTCGTCTAACCGTCCGATTTCTGTAATTATCTTTCTTAGTACTAATGATGAATCGTTGAAATGTGGTGTTTTGAACAAATTTCCTATGATACAGTTTGATAGTAATGTTAGTGTTATACTCGTATTAATATAAGACCGTCTCTCAAGGGACAAAGTTTACTCTGTATTAGAGAATTATAATTACTTGTTAAGGGAATGAATAGGGGTGATTGAGGTGGATATGGAAGTGGAATAAAGATGACGATGTTCCCGTAGGTTTGTAGGGGAAGATAGGTAATTTTAGGTTAGAGGGTGAGCTTTTAACTTTCCAAGTCGGAAGTTTCACTTAAAGCTGTAAAATGTTCACCATGTTATACCGTGAGACGGTCTTTTCAGTTTCTACATAGCTTGTTTGTCATCATGTATATTTCTTGATGACAGGATGCTGAAATAAGGAGTAAGAAGGATGATTGCTATGTTGACGTTGAGAGGTAACAAGAGTATTTTTTTTTCTTTTGATTAGCTTTGTTTTGCATCTCAGATTGTTATTCTGGCTGTTCTGATACACACTTCTAGCGTATGTTTGACTTGATTTTTTTGAATTGTTTCCAGTGGCATGTGGGGTTGGAACTGCAAATCCTCGATTATTGCTAAGGAAAACTGTGCTTTAAAATGCCTTTCTCCTCGATGTTATGAGATTGTCTATGAGAGCGATCCAGTAAGGGAAATCTAATTTAAGTGTTTTGACAATATGAGTCGTATAGTTCACTTTGAAATCCTCATATATCATAATTTGTATTCAATTTGCAGTTGGAGGAAGGAGAGAAGGATCTTGTTAGGAGCCAAGAATACAAGTTCTGTCTGTACAAGTAATGATCCAACAACTTTTCTGTGTTTTTTTTCTATTTATTGTTTGCTCCCAATTATAATTCTGACCTAGAATGCTATGCTGTTACAGTCTTATATTTGACATTGTCGGTTTATATAAATGTGAAGCGCTTAGTGGTCAAAGTTGACCATCAAAGTCAAAAGGTGAAATTAGGGTGGATGTAGTAGTTTATAGCCAGTTTCGTGAGGCTTTGCTTAATCGAGGACTTTATGGGGTTTCGGAGGCCGAACTTCTCGGTACATCTTATTGTTGGAGTGTTTTTTTTCCAAAATGGGTTTCTAAACACAAATAATTACGGAAATAGGTTGAATTTCAACTTATTATCCCAAAATGGGTCCACGTCATACCCGAAGCTAGCTTCGGAAACCAGTCGCTCCCTCGCACAGCGACCTTCTCTAAGCTGCTACTTGTTCAAACACAAAGCTAAAATCAGCATTTCAGACCAAGTCGCTCCCCCCCATAGCGACTTGGTACAAAATTGAGAAAACAAGGCAAATAAGCCAGTCGCTCCCCCCAGAGCGGCTAGAGTCCAGAATGAAGCCATTTTTGGAGAAAATTTGTGATCTGTGTTTTTGGCCCAAGTCGCTCTGGGGGAGCGACTTGCTTGATTCTGATACTTGTTTTTGGCCTAAGTCGCTCTGGGGGGAGCGACTTGGTTGGTTGTGATGAATGTTTTGCGTTTAAGTCTTTTACCCTCATGGCGACTTAGTTCTATTCCTTGCAAAGACGAAATTATTCCTACAACACATTCTTCACAACAACATTTCAAATGGCAGGAAGCTTAAATTGTCATAAAAACTTAAATTGTCTTACAAACTTCAATTCTCTTACAAACTTAAATATTATACAAACCTAAACGATAAATCCATACAAGACACTAAAAGCTACACTACTTTCTAGCTTGACGACTTCTCTTTGATCTCCTTGGTCCACCAGATGACTCGGCTTCATTTTCCGTTTCTTGTATGGGAGAGAGGAATGTCATGTTTATAGCTTGTGTTGTTGCATGAGGAGTTGGACTTGGATGGGGATTGTTTTGTGGTTGAATGAGATGTCCATAATGAGCACTTTCCAAACAATGAAGAGAAGTATTTTGCATTTCAAGTAGCAAATTCATATAGTTTGGATCAATTGTAGGCGACATAGTGGACATATAGTCATTAAGTTGATGGTAGATATAAGAGTGACCACCCGCCTATTTGAATAAGAAGTCATATTTGTTAGCATGTAATTATATTTGTTAGTGAATAAAATTTAAAAATTAGATAGTAAAAGGTATGAATAAAAAAAGAATAAAACTTACAAGAACGTCCAAGTCCGCCGCACTAGGATTGTAGTGATGCTCAGTTATGAAATCTTGGGTTAGGGCATTATTTTGAGGACTAACGATGCGTCGAGTACGCTCCCGATACCATACCATATATGGATCATGATGGGACATGTATCCCGTGTATGGTACTCCCCCCTCCAACATGTTTTCCTTCCTATTTTCCCACTCTTCTATATAACTTGCAAACTCGGTTGCAAAATCTGTTATTTCCCCTTTTGTCAGTCTTGTGGAGGGTAAGAACCGTGTCACAGTCGGGTGGTATTGTTTAATGCCATCCAAATTGCCTAACACACCTATTAGGTAGGTGCATCTCAAGTCTCAACAATCTCAAAGCATATTAAAGGAGCGATAACAACCCACTCCTCCGGGTCCTCATAACAAATTTCGGGAAGATGTTGAAGGATGTCTTGTGT
>JAIUZE010002579.1:0-24125 GCA_022085475.1 Heliosperma pusillum | reverse complement strand
TGGTCTTCTAAATGACTTACCCGACATGACTTCGGACACAAAAAAATAATGAAGTAGCATGCATTATTACTGAACTTGGTTCATAGGTTCATCACTGTGTTCTCCATGTACTACATGAGCATTTGCGTTTGCTTCAGTGTTAGCTTGTGTTGATTCATTACTGCACCCAGTTGGTGCCGTAATGATGCCAATAGGTTCAGCTAAGTTATCAACTGCAACATTCACTGCATTTACAAATTCACTTATGCTTAAATAATCCCCTACATTGGTTAAGTATGTTATACATGATATATAATATATTTAGACCGATTTCCCTCTTCATTCTCTTCTATTTCGACCTTATTTAATGTGTTTTAGCGTCAGTTTTATTGCATTTTGGTTATTGTTACGTTTTGCTTTCATATCATGAATTCTCGCCTCATTTTATAGGAAATGAAGAAAGAATGAGACGGGATGAGAAGCAAGAAACCGTCTCTATGCAAATAAAAAAAGGAAGAAATAAAAGAGGAAGAAGAAGAAAGAAATGAAGAAAGGAAGAAAAGAAGAGGAGGAAGAGGAACACGGGTCTCAGCCCGTCAGGCCACCGGCAGCCGGCCAACCGGCTGAGCACCCAACATCCCTCAAAGAAAGGAATAAAAGGAGAGGAGGAGCAGAGGGGCTCAGCCGGTCCAGGCCACCGGCAGCCGGCCAGCCGACTGAGCACCCCAAATACCTCGAAACCAAGCTCAAAAATTGGAAGATAGCAGATGGGCTCAGCCGATCAAGCCCACCGGCAGCCAACATGACCGGCTGAGACCTATTTCACACTATGAAAGTTGAAGTTTTGAATAAGAGGGGCTCAGCCGGTCAAGCCCACCGGCAGCCGGCCGACCGGCTGAGACCCCCGCTCCGCATTTCCACCTTCCCTTCTTATTTTGAACCCTCCATTCCACCAACCTATATATACCCCTGTCCTAATTTATTTTAGACACAACCCTAGACACAAAAACCCTAGATTTTAGCTTTCAATATTCCTAATCATTACTCTAATCCTTTGATAATTAGCACTAATTACTCTAGTTTTCTACTTAGTTATCTTTAGATCTAGTCTTTCCTTTAGCTAGTTTTGAACGATTGGGTTGTAATTTGAAGACAAGAGGAGACTCTTATTTGATTATTAATCCAAGTTTCATTCTTTCTTACAAGTTTTGGTATAATTCCTCATCTTTATTTCATTACTTGCCTTTTAATTACTTGTTCTTGTTTATTTACTTAGTTTTTGTGTTGAATATGTCTTCTTTTGCTTATTTCATGTCAAAGTATCCATCTTTAATGTTTTTCTTCATTAGTATGTGTGAGTAGTGCCCTTCTAGGGTAGATGGGGGATCGTTTGTAGGTTCTTGGGGTTAGAATGTGGATTTGATTAGGTAAACAAGGGAAACAACCTAGATAGGCCGAAATACCTTAGCTCACGAAACCCTAGGAGGCACGCATCCCTAGGTAGCACAAACCTAGGTTTCCACGAAACCCTAGGTGGGCTAATTAGGTTAACAACAAATTGAGATAGAATATATTAGAAACCCTAGGTAGCATGACAACCCATAAGTTGTATTACTAACCAATAGAATTTCATAAATATATTCTCTAATAAAACTTTTGATTAAATAATAAAAATACTCTTTCACTTTTGAAAACATTTAAAATATTTTATTTCCAAAATCATGCATCAACATTTATCATTCAAAGTCATAGGCTAAAGCTATAACTTTGAACATAAAATCTCTCGAATGAAATAGTTACCGAATGACGACCTATACTATCTAATCTTCACAAAGATCTTCAGTATACGGATCATCTCTTCATCTTGATCACAAAGACCCTCCATCTCGAGTCTTGTGCTATTTGAGGTAGATCTTGCTTGAAGCGATTTTCATTAAAGTTATGCCTGGGTAGCTATAACTTTTATGTTCACTTCCAAAGTTATTCCTGTAGTTGTTATAACTTTGTCTCACAGACTTTGTCAAAGTTATGCCTAACTTTGATCTTTCTTCTCATAATTTTTGCTAGCTATAATAAGACTAAAGCACACAATTACACGCATATGATATATCGAGTAAAACATGTTATCACGTAAACACATGTCATTATCAAAACTATAAAAATGGTCCAACATCTAGTCTTTTGGTAATTCATATATTTTGTGCACACCATGTGTTTGCAGAAATGCTAGAATGAGTAATTCATGCTTTCTTTCATCTTGTTGCTAGCTTAGGCGAGAGCTTGGCTTGTTTGTTGCTTGTGTGTGTTTATAGGAGTCTTGGGGGAGGTAGGGCGAGAATCCGACCAAACCTAGGCAAGGGACCGTTTTTCACCGAGAGGTGGAGACCTACCATTACTTATCTTTACACCGACTTTACCTTCTACCATATTCAACCCCAACCTCATTAGTGAATCCATTTACCTTAGTTTTCTTAATTCTTGCTTTAAATCTCATAATTGCTTATTTGTTAGACTTAGTTTGTCTCACTCACCTTCAACTTGCTATTAGCTAGAACTAAACTAGAACTTGATTAAACCGCCTTAGAACCATAATTACCGTCCCTTGGGATACGACCCTTGCAATACCCAACGATAACTCGTTCGCTTGCGAGGTTAAGTAAAACCTACATCAAGTTTTTGGCGTCGTTGCCGAGGACGGCGATATTGGATAAGATAGTTTAATTGATTTTAGGCTTAGTTCACTTTTATTTGTTTGATTTTCCATTTGTCCTAGTGCATCTATTTGCATTAGGACTATTTGATCTTTCTTTGAGTGCATGAGTAGGTGTTTTATTGGACCTCTTTTCCCGCTTGATCGAGAGATTGAGAAGACATTCCGGGCAAGAAGAAGACAAGCACTTGCTTCTTTAAGAAGATCACCACCCATTCTTACCCCCATAAATACTCCACCTCCCACAATTGAGCCTTCAACTTCACAAACACCACCTCCTACTTTACCACCCCTTACCATACTCACAAACATTCCAATAAACACATCACCCATAAATTCACCCACTTTTTCCCAAAATTCAAACAACACCCACTCACCAAATTCCCCAATTTCACCTATTTCACCAACAAACAACCCATTCAACCTAGAGATGGCGGACCAACCCATGGGCTACTACAATAGGCCGGACCCCGATCGGTCTTGCTCGGCCATCAACTATGGAGCCATTGCCCCCAACACATTCGAACTCCGTCATCATGTCATCTCATTCATTCAACAAGACATCTTTCACGGGTTGAAGAATGAAGATGCTCATGAGCACTTGGTAGGCTTTAAGGAGAAGGTGGGAACAATCAAGAGGAATGGGATCACCGAAGACCAAATCTTACTCATGTTATTTCCTTTCTCCTTGAAGGAAAATGCAAAGAAATGGTTGAATTCCCATGAACCGGGAACGTTCACCACTTGGGCTAGCCTCTCAAAAGCCTTCATCACCAAGTTCTACCCCCCTCAAAAACCGCAAGAATACGACATGAGATACAAACTTTCAAACAAAAAGGATATGAGACATTGAGTGAAGCTTGGGAGAGGTTTCGAGATCTTCTAACCTCTTGCCCTCACCATGGTATCCCGAAATGGTTGACTACTCAAATCTTTTTCCAAACTCTAGAACAAAGATTTCGAGACATGATAGTGGCGGCCTCCGGGGGAAATTTCGATAAAATGAACAATGCCGAAATCACGGAGATGATTCAAAACATCTCCGAGATGGAGAATAGCTATGGTTCGAGGGAGAGCGAGGGTAGAGGTGAAGGGTCTAGTAGACTCGAGATGGAAACCAAACTCAAATTGGATGAACTCTCAAAGAAGTTTGATAACTTGGGTCTAGACAAGGGCAAGGGGCAAATCCACCAACTCCAAAGAGAAAGACCAAGTCAAGATAGGGTGTACTATGTTGAGCAACCAAGATCTCCACCTCCTACCAACAACCGATATGCGATACTTGTGGAGGTGTTGGTCACACATATGAAGTATGTCCTTCCTTCCCTCCCGATGATCAATTCCAACAAGAATGTTATGCAATGGAAGGGAACCAACCTAGGTACTCCTATCAACGACAAGAGACTTTCTACCGAGCCTTCCCAAATCAAGACCCAAAACTCTCATATGGAGGGCAACCCTTGTATCCCAAGTACCAAGCCCCACAATACCAGCCACCTCCCAAACCCGACCATTCAAGGTCCTACAACAACAACAACCAAGGCCAAAATTCCGACTCTAGGAGATTTTCACATCAAAGCAACCAATCCTATGTTCCCCCTCCGTTTAGAGAACAAAGAAACTCCAACAACCGTAACCAATACAACAACAACAACTTCCAACAACAACAAAATTTCCAACAACCTCAAAATTTCCAACAACCTCCACCTCCATGTGAACAATCCAACTCTTCGATTGAGCAAATGCTAAGGAATATGGAAAATAAGGCAACACAACGTGAAGCAAATGCGGAGCAACAATTCAAACTCTTGAGATCCGACATTTCAAACGTCCAAGCACAACAAAGGAACTTTGATTCTTATTTGGCTAACCAAGGGCCTATCAACCTTAAAAAAGGAGAGCAAATTCTCCCAATGCAAGGCTCTCACCCTAAGGATGGACCACCACACCACCAACAAGCACATGTGGTTGCCTTGAGAAGTGGGAAAGAGTTAGAAGATCCATACAAAAATTATGAGCATGAGCCAAAAAGGAAGAGAGATGTGATGAAAGGAGAAGTTGAGAGTCCACCTCTTTCACCAACAATTAGAGGTGAGACTTCCAAGAAAGGGAAGGTTGATGAAAAAGTTGTGGATGATGAGAACTTTGTGTTAGAGGAAGTGATTCTTGAAGAAGTGGAAAACAAAGAGAAAGAGAAAGAACCCAAGAGAAGTGATGACTCTAAACAAGCCCCACCTCCCAACAAAGCCTACATCCCACCAATGCCATTTCCCCATAAAAAAAGAGCCAAGACCGAGGAGAAGAAATTCTCCAAGTTCTTAGAGATGTTGAAGAAGCTAGATGTTTCACTACCTTTCACCGAGATAGTGACACAAATGCCCCTTTACACAAAATTTCTCAAGGATGTTCTCACCAAAAAGAGGGGTATTGAAAGTGATGGGATAGTAGCTTTAACCGAGGAATGTAGTGCGGTGTTGCTCAACCATATGCCAAAGAAGTTACAAGATCCGGGTAGCTTTTCAATTCCATGCATGGTGGGCAATGTGAACATTGAAAGAGAATTGTGTGACTTAGGTGCAAGTGTTAGCATCTTGCCACTTCCTATTGCTAAGAAACTCGGCTTACAAGACATGATTCCTACTCCCATGACATTGCAACTTGCCGATCGATCGGTCCAATACCCTAGGGGTGTAATAGAGGATGTACCGGTAAAGGTAGGGAATTTCTACATACCGGTGGACTTTGTGGTATTAGATATTCCAGAGGATCAAGATACTCCAATAATACTTGGAAGACCCTTTATGGCAACCGAGGGAGTAATGATCGATGTGAAGAACGGACGACTCTCTTTCAATGTTGGAGGCAATGTAATTGAGTTTTCCTTGACGGGTATCTTGTCTAAGCCAATGTTCGAAAGTGCTTATTCGGTATGAAAGTCCATAGACCTTAATTAGACTCCCCTAGTTAGTTGCTAAATTACTTGTTAATTTAGTATTTAATGATCTATGTAACATGCATGCAAATATAAAGACATTTATATAAAAGAAGAAATTTCCTCACATTGATATGGAAATAATATGGGCACAACAAGAACACCTTCTTTTTGTTCTTGAGCTAATAATATGGATGAACAAGAAATCTCCAAACTAGAAGACCTCCTTCAAGTTGCACCAAGATGAACCCAAATAATCTACCCTTATTATTAACTAGATAATAAGATAGATATTATACTACTAATATTATGGCTATATTACTACACTAGTAATACTTAGTAAATATTAGTATTTGAGAGTTTTAGAGAAAAGATGAGTTTTGAGAGAAGTAAAGAAAACAAGCATGAATGAACAAATAAAATGATCAACCATATTGCCCTTTTATAGGCAATATGGCGGTCCATATGAGCATCACAAGGCTCTCATTTTGCTTATTTTAATCACATGCATTAGGGTGGAGTGTTGTAGTATAAGTGATGATTCTATCCTACTTGTTATGTCACTTTCAATTGGTAACTAAAGAGTGTTAACAAGAACAACAATCATCACCATGTAACTACAATATAACCGGCCATTATGGCCTAGTTTGATCCATATTGATTTTTGATATTTGTCTCACAAATACTTATTGATCATATGCTTAATTATCATGTATAATTAAGTGTTAATTTGATCATATAACAATTATATGACTCAATTAAATAAATACTATGTACTTAACATTTTAAGTAATATTTTACCATTATATCAATATATAATGGGTCCCACAATGCTTAGTTAATTTATTTTACAACTCCTTGTAAATATAATTAACTAATTACCTCTATCTCAAAACCTCAACTAATTTAGTAATTTAACGATTAATTACTAAGTTAAATCTTATTTACTCGTATTAAAATAAGATATAAATTTATTAGTCAATTATCGCATAATTGAAAAATAAGCTTAATCGAATTTGAGTTCTTAACTCAATTTCTAACAATTAACTCTCGTACATATCGAATATACGTAATGTACTAATTAACTGTATCGTATACAAATAATTAGTTACTATTTGGATTTCATCCTTTAGGTGTGACCGAAAGTGATCAGTTGATCACCGCCGTCATACGACAATAACGTCAAACTCTAGTCAGCCAACCGTTATTGATTTACGTTAATCAACTGACTAATCATATATATAGTCAATAAATATCCCAATTATATTCCTTAATAAGATTTATTATGTGGCGCACTATTGTGGAGGACACCTACTCCAACAATTCGGTGGATATTCTAGAAGATGTTATCCAAGATGCTAATGATCTATATTCAAGGGAGGGGGTAAGGGTTTAAGGTCTACCTTTGGAGGGTTCTTACCCTAATCTTCATCAAGGAGTGGTGGTAGAGCTTCATAATCCTCTTCATCAACTTCCCCCGAACATAGATCATTGGAGGACCCGACTATGAGTGTTGCCTTCCTTGGAGGACCCTCCATGCCCTTGAGCACGGGTGACGAAGAGGGAGGGAACACCGAGTCCGGTGGAGAGTCCGAGTGAAGAAGGTTGGTGATGCTCCCATTCCAAAATCCAAAATGACAAGTATGATCCCTAAATCCAAATATTTTCATGCATTTTACATTTCCGCATGCATTTAGTTACTTGTAATTTATTTTCGATTAGGACATCTAGTTGCATTCATTTAGGTTGCATTAAAATTTAATTATGTAATATATCGTCACATATAGGATTTGCATCCATGTAGGGTAGTTCACATGCCTTTCTTATTGTTGAGAGAAAAAAATAACCAAAAACATGTTATTTATTCTTCAAAAAATCCTCAAAAAGAACAAAAACACGTTCATTTGATTTTCTCATTCTCCTCCTAGCACTTGGACATTGAGGACAATGTCCGGTTTAAGTGTGGGGAGGGGAAATATCCATTTTTGTACATATTTGTAAATTTTGTATATGCGTGATGAAAAATCTCAAAGAAAATTTGAAAAAAATCGAAAAATCTTCAAAAAATCCAAAAATATTGCATTGTATATATTTGTTTTTGTTTAACAAGTGATGTAGGCACACATGGAGCATTTGAAACAACAGGAGAATAGAAGACCGCTTGGTATACTCTTTCCAACTATTTTCTCCTTTTTCCGCTCTTTTTGCTTATTTTGATTAATATGGAGGAGAACGGGAAATTGTTGATGAGGATGTTCCTTGGGAACTTGATGTGTGTTGCTTATGTGCTACTAGTCTAGACAATGTTGCATATCTATTTGATTGTTATTAGGAATTAGGATTGCATTCCGTCACATGTGAATAGTTGTTTGTCGTTTTAATTTTGCCTTGCATTGAGTTTGTAAATATTTTGAACAAAATGTGGTATAGAAAGGGAACATGATACCCCAATGATGAGATTGCCTTAACCGTGTCTTCCCCCTTCTAGTAACTTGCACCTCTTTGACCCCCTTTGTTAGACACCCGGGGAGTAGAGTTAACCCAAAGGCCATGGACCGCCCTGTGAGACCGAATAGACCGTAGGCTAGACCTAGACTTCGATAAAGCTACTTACATGTGAAACCTAGAGCCTCCTTTAGACCGGTGCATTCATACCCGCTCTCCATAGGTTGTGAGTAGGCTCCTTGCGTGACATGTCACATTTTCACGCACAAGTGTGTCGTTATTTCCTTAGGTCGCGAGATGTATTCCTTTTTGTGTGCATAATTTGAAACAATCCGTTGCTTATAATTTTTGAGCCTCACATTGCCAGATAAGCCTACTTTCAACCCTTTAGATTAGGACCAACTTTTGCATCCCATTTGAGCCTTAGCCTTTCATTTGGCATTACTACAAATACCAACTACATCCCATAAACAACCTTCCTTGATCAAGAAAGTTGTCACTTTGTTTTGGTGTTTTGAAAAGGGAAATTTGTGTCCTATTTAGTGAACTCGAGCTAAGTTCATTTGAGTTGAAATAATTGGTTTATATTTGGATTTGATTTTGAATAAAGAGGTTTTATAAAACCAAAAACAAAATACATAAGAAAGAAAAATGCAAAACAAAAAAAAAATCACTTCATGCTTATTTATTTCATGATTTGCAAGAGAAAAAATCAAGCAACACTCCTTATCCATCATTAAGCGAGTATAAAAAGACGTTGCAAAATAAATAGGGATTTGATGTTTTTCCAAGTGAATCGGACTTTCAAGTTTGATATTTTCATTTGTTGTAATAAATTGGGAGAAATGGAATTTTGGACAATTTCTTGATTTGTAACTCCACATCTCCATAACGGTGCTTGCACCAACCCCGTTTTGACCCACTACCTATCGCCGCTCCAACCCTTGTTTCACCTTATGTGCATTACTATCTTTACATCTCATATGCGACCATATAGGAGAGGATTACACATTAGATTGCGGGCATGTCTCACAAGTCGAGTAGTTGAGTGGTTTTGGTTACTTTTTGTCACAAAAATCACCCGTTCTTTAAATGAGTGACGAGTGAAAACCTTGAGGAAGTCGGTAGTCTAAGTTCTCTTAGTCATGGGTCGCATTTGGTTGAAACTCGAGTAGTGTCTTGTCGGCTTTATACGGTTGACTTTGCCTCCTTTTTGCCCGCCTTTGAATTCGTTTTATTGGCATTTGGGGGTCATACTCGGGTTGCTTGAGCCATGATTAGGGGGTTGACACCTCGTTGAGACTCTGAGACGGTATCCCCGAAACTAGACCTTTGGTTTTTGAAACGAAACCCAACCGCTTAGATGAGGAATGTGGTTGTTCTTTTGATTGATGTATCTTTTATGTCGTCTACGTGCTTAATCTTGGATGCATCTAAATTTTACCGCAAGCCCCCACTTGCCTTGCAAGAAAGTACATACCTCATTGTATTTCGTTGTGAGTTGAAGGGACGGAGAAGGCCCGTTAATTGCCTTTCATCGGATTCTAGTAGTTTAGTTTAGCTTATGTAAATAAGGGTCTTGTTTTTGTCCACTTACTTACTCGGGGACGAGTAATGCTTAAGTGTGGGGAGGTTTGATATATAATATATTTAGACCGATTTCCCTCTTCATTCTCTTCTATTTCGACCTTATTTAATGTGTTTTAGCGTCAGTTTTATTGCATTTTGGTTATTGTTACGTTTTGCTTTCATATCATGAATTCCCGCCTCATTTGATAGGAAATGAAGAAAGAATGAGATGGGATGAGAAGAAAGAAACCGTCTCTATGCAAATAAGGAAAGGAAGAAATAAAAGAGGAAGAAGAAGAAAGAAATGAAGAAAAGAAGAAAAGAAGAGGAGGAAGAGGAACACGGGTCTCAGCCGGTCAGGCCACCGGCAGCCGGCCAACCGGCTGAGCACTCAACATCCCTCAAAGAAAGGAAGAAAAGGAGAGGAGGAGCAGAGGGGCTCAGCCGGTCCAGGCCACCGGCAGCCGGCCAGCCGACTGAGCACCCCAAATTCCTCGAAACCAAGCTCAAAAATTGGAAGATAGCAGATGGGCTCAGCCGATCAAGCCCACCGGCAGCCAACATGACCGGCTGAGACCTATTTCACACTATGAAAGTTGAAGTTTTGAATAAGAGGGGCTCAGCCGGTCAAGCCCACCGGCAGCCGGCCGACCGGCTGAGACCCCCGCTCCGCATTTCCACCTTCCCTTCTTATTTTGAACCCTCCATTCCACCAACCTATATATACCCCTGTCCTAATTTATTTTAGACACAACCCTAGACACAAAAACCCTAGATTTTAGCTTTCAATATTCCTAATCATTACTCTAATCCTTTGATAATTAGCACTAATTACTCTAGTTTTCTACTTAGTTATCTTTAGATCTAGTCTTTCCTTTAGCTAGTTTTGAACGATTGGGTTGTAATTTGAAGACAAGAGGAGACTCTTATTTGATTATTAATCCAAGTTTCATTCTTTCTTACAAGTTTTGGTATAATTCCTCATCTTTATTTCATTACTTGCCTTTTAATTACTTGTTCTTGTTTATTTACTTAGTTTTTGTGTTGAATATGTCTTCTTTTGCTTATTTCATGTCAAAGTATCCATCTTTAATGTTTTTCTTCATTAGTATGTGTGAGTAGTGCCCTTCTAGGGTAGATGGGGGATCGTTTGTAGGTTCTTGGGGTTAGAATGTGGATTTGATTGTAAAAATCTAGTCTTTTGGTAATTCCTATATTTTGTGCACACCATGTGTTTGCAGAAATGCTAGAATGAGTAATTCATGCTTTCTTTCATCTTGTTGCTAGCTTAGGCGAGAGCTTGGCTTGTTTGTTGCTTGTGTGTGTTTATAGGAGTCTTGGGGGAGGTAGGGCGAGAATCCGACCAAACCTAGGCAAGGGACCGTCTTTCACCGAGAGGTGGAGACCTACCATTACTTATCTTTAGACCGACTTTACCTTCTACCATATTCAACCCCAACCTCATTAGTGAACCCATTTACCTTAGTTTTCTTAATTCTTGCTTTAAATCTCATATTTGTTAGACTTAGTTAGTCTCACTCACCTTCAACTTGCTATTAGCTAGAACTAAACTAGAACTTGATTAAACCGCCTTAAAACCATAATTACCGTCCCTTGGGAGACGACCCTTGCAATACCCAACGATAACTCGTTCGCTTGCGAGGTTAAGTAAAACCTACATCAATACACTCCTTTACGAATTTTAAATCCGAACTTAGATACTCAGGCAATAAGCATGCTGCTGCTAGTTCGGACTTGTGCATGTGTAGTGGCAAACTATAATCTTTTCCACCTCTCTTTTTCATGACCTCTAACATGCATGCCTTTAATGTTATGAATACAAATTTCAGTTTAACAGCTTCTAACAGTAAAAAAGCATTAGTAACTTTCACAACAAGTTTATCCAACTTGTAACAATTCGTTTTTTTTTTACTAAAGTGACTAAATGTCTCTAAAAAACCCCAAATTCAAGACATTCAAGTCTGGGGAATTTGATAGTTGGCAGATAAACACAATATTCCACACATCCTTGCTTGATGTAACTCTAAACTTTGGATCATATATAATTCTTAATATGTGGACGCGCGTTACGTCGTCTTGCTGTATGAAAATAGTTTTACTTCGAAGTGGAGGCCATCTGGCCTTTGATTGCTGGCAATACTACATTGAGTATGATTTCATTGAATAATACTTGCTTGTTAACAAATTCTACACTTTGTTTGCATTGTACTTGCTACTCTATTTTTTGAAATTCTTCTTACTGGTTCTTCAACTGTGAATGACTAGATGCCTATCTTTCCATCAAATAACACTTCATTGTTTGGTCCATATTGTGGTCTTGCAACAACACACATAAACATTACCTTTCCTATAAAGTTTTTGGACTGAACGCTTCTATAAGGTAACTGTTTAGTTTTAGATAATAAGTAGTATCTCGTACTAGATTTGGTTAAGTAAAACAATTTCTCATCTATGTGTATTACATAGCGTTGGTCTTTGAATGAGACTTGTTTACTTACCTGATCATATTGAAGTTGTGCATGACGACAGAATAACAATATCTCCAGTTTGCATTTGTGTACCTGATCATTTTGTGCATCATTTTGTGCACCATACACATCTCGGGCATCTCCATGAACTGGGCGGCTGTTAGCATAGATCTCCCATGAACCACCCCTCAACGTACCCAACCAACTATCATACGTCCGAAATGTCTACGTACAAACTTGAAATTAGAATATATATCATAGACTCGTATGAATCGAGAATTACACAGTGTATGAATTGAATTCAACTGATTTATCTTGTATATTCCTCGTGTCTGTCTTCCTCCCAGATATGCTTAAAATTGTTATCTACTCAAGTTTATGAATTAGAATTGTAGGAATCTCTATTCTGCTAAGAGAATAAGTCAATCTAAATATTTTCCCGTTTACATTCACTTAGAATGAGCTTCATCTTTCGGTTCCAAACAATAAACCTAATGGGCTATAATGTGGTCCTACTTTTTTACAAACTTTTTTTTTAGATTGGATTTGTGACATTAAATGCTAGACATAGAAGCTTACTTTTCTAATTCAAATTATATGTTACAATTTTAAGTAGTTGATTTATTCTTAATGTCATTAGTTAATTTTATACTTTTATCAAAATGTAGTAATGATATAATATTATTTTATATAAACAATTTTTTGTCAAAAATACTTGCATTTAAATTGTCAATCTTATTTTGGGTAAAGAGTTTTCATTCCCTCTTTTTGACATCTTAAAACTACACATTAACAAAATGTAGATAAGAACATTGGATTAAAAATATATTGACATATGATAACAATTCCAGTAAAATACAAATGTCTTTAATATCAAACATCTCTAAACAATACAGTCTAAAATACCGTGCACTTGCACGGGATATATACTAGTATAAATAAAAGAGAAATAGAGGTAAGAAAGGTTAGAACTGGAAAGTCTATAGCATTATTCGGCAATATTAGCAAAACTAGGTGGAATACCCCTGCTACGCACGGGACATTATGTGTTTATCTACAAAATTATACTATAGTATACACTAATATTACTAATAATAACATTAATAATAAGATTTGTATTCAATAATATCCATGTAATGTTTACGATCATAATTAAAAATGCTAGCTAGCTAGATAACATCAATAAATTGATGACAATGATAAAACTTCTTGCAGCTTGTCTCATTGAAGTCGGGTAATATCCGTCACAAACTGAGAACGGAAAGTGTCCGTCGCACAATTTGCAAGTGGGAAAGACAAATGGATGATGAATAAACACTTGGCTCATCAAAATCGAAATTATTCATTACATAGACATCTTTGGCAAATTACCTCTTGTCTCGCAAGACTATGACAGTTGAGTCTTCATATACGGTTTCGCTCATCAAAATCCCGTAGACATCTGCGGGCGTAAATTTTTAAATTAAAATTTTATGATAATATAGAGCCAATGCAGGGGATACAGATCGGAACTTACCAGTGAGAACGGCAGGCTTGAGGCGGCGTTGCTCAAGCATACCGAATGGAACAAAGTCAAATATGTGCTTCGGAATCAAGGAATCCACATCCTTCATGTTAATTATGTAAGTTTGGAATATAAACTTTAACATTATTTTACTGTCACTTACGACCCGATAGACAGGCTTATTTGGGACAATATCGAAATTATTCATTACATAGACATCTCCTTCTATAAGGTCCGGAAGGAAGGTAGGTGCAAGGTCACTATTGATAGTCGCGTGAACATACTCCCCCTGTAAAAAGAAAGAAAAGAATTATTTTAGTGTAGGATACAAGTTTTAAAACGTATATAATGTTAGCAATGTCAGGTAAACAAAAGGAAACAAACTAATAAAGCATACCTCTTCGTCTATAAGGATCATGTCGACGCAAATTAGTTCATTATTGGCACGATGGTTTTGAACTTCCCATAAGCGTGACACTCTTACCTTGATTTGACCTTTTTTCTTAGTTTCATTCATCTCATTGATAGTCACAAAAGAGTTGGATCTTGAAGATACCATTGTGGTACTAAATAGAATTACACAGAACTTAACACGATTTTTGTGAGGTGTACAATATTGAATATTGAATGTGTATTTATACTAATAATCGTTGTTGTTAACCTATTATAACTCAAACTGTGAATGAATATTGATAGAATTGTTAATCTTACAAGTCTCTTATTGATTTCCTGCAGGACTCTTATTCATAAAGCTGTGGCATGGGGGGCTATTGGGATTACTATTTCTGGTAGTTTAATAGAGGTGGGAAGGTCAACGGATAATAAGACTTGTATTATTTCTTAATATTATTTTAGCTGAAATTATCTTTAGCATATATGGAGTAGAATTTAGGTGATTATGAAATACTTTACGTTTGTTGCTATATTTTTCTCAACCAAAATTTCATCCTTTCAATGATTAACAACGTTTTGATTTAGTTAATTAAATTTCAAATATATGTGTACAGTGAGATTTTTTTATATTGTTTTTCAATATACTTAGTTTAGTCTATACTAGCAACTATAGCTGTGTATTGTTTTTCTTATTTTAGTTTAGTTTAGAAAATTTAGGAAAGTAATATATAAGTAATAATTTTGATGGTGTACTACTTAAGAAGTTATTTGTCCCATATTGAAATATAATACAAGTGTGGTAAATATATTACGTATAAATAGTATAATTGTCCCACATTAGAAAATTATCATAAGCTGGGGTTATCCTATAATCTTACAATAATATAAAAAGGCTTGTTGAGCCTCCATTGAAGTGAAACGTGTCACCTCTCATTTTCTTGCCAGATAACCTCTGTAATTAATAAAAAAAATGAGAAACTTATATAATGTTGCACTTTCATTTTCTCTTGCCTTTTTGTATACCTTGACACAATAAAAAAAATTGAAATTAAATATCTCAATTGATACCTATTATTACATCTTCATTACCAACTCTTTGTAATTATCGTCTTATAAATAATTATAAGGAAGTTAAAGCCCCATCATCTCTCTCATTTTGACTGCTTTATTTGTTTACTAAATTGTTTTCACTCCATTATTATTACTTTGCAATTCAACACTCTTTTCATCTCCCTTTAACCTAACTTATTTTACAAGTCCTTATTTACAACATATTTTTTATACTTATCAATACACTCCGAATTCAACTTTTCTTTCTATCCTTGGATGATATAACTTGTGTCTCATGCCAACAAATGACAAGTACGTAGTATATTTATAGTTTTTTTTACGCTATTAGTTTTTTAGTTTTTGTCTTGTGCAGTCTTCATCTCAGTATCTCATTTTTGTATTTAATGCTTATTTGTTTAATTTGTTTTGGTATAATAATAAATATGTACATTTGGAATATTTGATTTGCATTTTAGAAGGACAACATAGACTTTCACATCCACGTATAAAAAATGGTAAGTGACAACAACTACACTATTTTTTCTTAGAAGTTATTATGTACTATGGTGGGATTGATTCTAATTTCTTTATTTCTTTGATGTAATAATGAATGAGTCTAATGTAGTGTTACTGTCAATAAAAATGGTATAATTTTTTTTTTAAAATCTATATTTGAGACTGATTATGGTCTATGATTGAGCTTGATAAGGAGTTTTTTTCCCCTTTTTTTATGTACGATATCGCATACATATAAGTAAAATACTAAATTTCTGTTTCACGATCATTAATATAAGATTATGGACTTCACATCGACGTTGCTTAAGATGTTTAACACTAAGACAAAGTGAATGATTCAAGCTAATTACGAAGGTACCTACGAGGCTACGATTGCCACCACAAATGCCACGTATAAAAAAAGTCCTGTGATTTTCACGGGCAACATAACTAGTTATAAATAAAAAACATCCTTGAAACTTAGATATCAACCCAAAATCTTTTAAGTCTCTTAAATATTGTCTTAGAGAGCTCTTAAAAATTTGTATCGACATTAGTGAAACTTACATCATCAAAAATTAATTTAGAAAAATATCATTAAAAAACAAAGTGAAAAATCTTTCATTTATCTCAATTTATACATTTACTATATTATATTCAAGTGGTGGTGATAACTTTTATATAAAAATTTTTACATTCATTTTACAAAAAAATATTGTGAAAATGAGTCATCCTTCAACTTAGATATTCACCCAAAATCTTTTGAATCTCTCAAGTATTATCTTACAGAGATCTTAAAAGTTTGTATTATTATCTCCACCTTAATGAAATTTACATCATCAAAATTAATTTAGGAAAGTATGATAAATAATAATTTAAGAAAGTTTCATAAATAATAATTCAACCCCAACTACAGAATATCACTCGAACTCAACTTTTAATGTGTGAGCTCGAAAGACATTCGGTGTGGTTGGACTCTCTATAAATCTATAATCGTTCGAAAACTTCCTTTTTTAATTATATAGAATGAGTCAAACTACAAAAAACAGCTCCCTTATTATTAAATCCGACAAGGTGATAGAAGTTGATCCAATATGAAGATTCCACCTAGATAAAAGTGTGCTAAATGTGGGAGACCTTGTTACGTTCTCTTAAGCTATATATTTTTTTTTTTGAAGTCTAACAACGCGCAAACTTAGTTGCATTATAATAGAGAGGAGGGGGATTCGAACCTGAGACTTGTTTTCTACGATACCACGTACCGTCATAAGCTATATCATAATTCTACCGCGTACCGTTTCAAGTTTCAATGGATACAACTAACTAAATTTGATAATGTAATGCAATAAAATGTCACGTTGACATAAGAATATCAAGTTACATCAAAGGCATTCATATAATACAAAATGAAGTAAACAAGTTCATTCATTCATTGAATAACATTATAAGAAAAATAAGATAAAAAAGATCAAACACGTTTGACAGGATCAAAGTTTGAAACAGCAATAATAGCACCTAAAATGGCAGTCAAGACAACACCACCAGCAACAATACTACCCAAGAAATTCTTCAACGATGGCTGAAGATCAGCCGCTTCAGCAACGTCAGGAATTATCATTGACACGGTTAGCGCAGTCGCTGTAAGTCCACTTATAGCCTTCTCCTTGAATGAAGCTTGCACCTTCAACCCTGTCACATTGGGCCTCTGTCCCATGGGCTTGGCCCATTGGGGTTTGATGGATAATGGGTTGAAGAAGGTGGACTTGGTTGTTGTTGTCATTGGAGTTGCCATTGAAACTGCTGAGAGAGAAGCCATTGTTTTAGCTTTTTTTCTCTGCTGTTTTTTGTGATGTTAGTATGTGAGGAAATGAGAAGAGTTTGAAAGAAAAGGAGAGAAGGGGATTGGGTGAATCTAATTGAGTTGAATGAATGGTTGCCATGTCACTTGTGTTAGCTCTATGTGGATGTGTTTTGTGCCAATTGTCTTTGATAAGGTAAGATAAGGTTTTATGTTTTCTCTATCATTTGTAATTTTGTACGTATGATCAACATTCTTCTAAGTTGGGTTCCTAACAAATAAGTAAATTTCTTTTGTGACGGATATATCCGTTATAAACTTCTAACGAGATTTTTCACTTGAGTAGATTATACCAGTTTAGCAAATCACAAATGACTTATCTTTTCCTACTCATGTACGTATTATTTGACCCATCACAAGCTTGTGACGGATATGTCCGTCACAAATGAGAATTTGTGCTAAGAGACATACTCTCTAAGTTAGAATCGTGTGCAAACATCAGCTAGCTTAGTCAGTAAAATTATTAAAGGTGATGTTTATTACGCGGGTCCAAATTTCGTCAGCATAAACGTCACCCTTGTAATTCTCTTGTACGAAAAAATGCGTTAAGCTCAGTTAATCAAAGTTTAAATTTTTATTTTGTAAAATTGCCTTATAAGATTAATTTGGTATAAAACTAAATTTAAGTCTGAATAGCATACAAGAATGTAACTGGTAATTGGACTAGTGCAATCTGACTTATTTCTTTTGAGATGAACATTTTTTACTCTCCAAATTGGTCGAATATAAAAGTCATCGTAAACCGACACTGATAGGAGTTAAATAAACCACAAGTATACGGTTGTGGCATAGCACTTTAGCCTTTAGGTGTCGAAATCCACGGAGAAAAATTGAGATATTTGATATTACTAGTCGGTTAAATTAGGATGTTTAGCTAAGTCGATAAAAGGTTGGTTTGGTTAATTAGTGATAACTAAATGTAATAACTAGAATCAAGACTAAATGCAAGTTAAATGATTAAGCTAGGAAAGTGATGAGATTAATTCAAGGATTAAGAGGTCTAGGATCCGATTACATCTTTAGTCTTGGGTTATATAGGCAATAAGTCTATCAACAAGATGTAGAGTATGGATTCAAGTGAAACAAAGCTATGTAGTCTAACTACTTAACACTCCGAGAATAGGTAGCCTCTTGAACGGTAAGGGTCTCACTCCCATTAATAGCTCAAACCGAGAAAAAGTCATTTTGGGTCAACGACATTGGTCCCAACTAATATAAGGTCTCTTCATTACAATGGATGAAAGTCGATAGTCTAATGGTAGAGTCTATTTAAAAGGGTCTCACTTCCATGAATAACTCAACTAAAGGTGACTCCCAAGCCTACCCATAAACATTCTCACTAGCCCAATTTTCATAGATCACAAGTTCTTGTTTGTGACGGACAGTATCCGTCACAAGCTTGCGACGGGTACCACTTCCCATCACAAATGACCCATTTAAGGGAAAAGGGGAAGCACATGGGGGGTGCCCCACATGTTCCCTCTACCCATTTTGTTAGAGGAAAAACCCGTCGCAAGGTCCGACCCGTCACAAGGGAGACCTACTGTCCATAGATAGTCAATCTCCTTTTCTATAAAGCCGAGTTTTTTTAGTACCTTTTCATTAGCTCCTTAGTTTTAGGGAATGAAAACTTAACTTTTTTTTTCTTGATTAGTAACCCACGTCCATCACATTTCATTTACACAATTAATTACACTCCTATTATCCTCCAACTTTTACTCCTATTTAATCACAAAACCATATATTATACATTTATGATGCATAAATATTATCCCACTATTTCAGATTTATGGCTCATTGTTTCAATGTATATACTACTCCAAAATTTATAAATTAGATTGGTATAGAAATGTCTCATATCTAGATATACATTTATGATGCATAAATATTATCCCACTATTCTCGTTTATATATGTTATAACAACAATTCATGTGGTTTGCAAAATAAATGGGTTGTTTGTTTACCCCAAATCACATGAATTGAAGTTTCATAGGAACTCTAATTCCTTCATAATGGAGAAAGTTGCTTACCTAGGTCCCCCTAGGTAAGTGGGAATTCTTGTGATATTCACTTCTCATATTCGAACCAAACAACTTTCTTCCATTTCATGTGAAGTGCAAAATCATGTGAATTATTACTTCATAGAATTCTAATTTCCTTTTTGAACCAAACGACTCCTTAGACTTTCCATTAGTTGCAATTAAAGGTATACAATTTACACGTGAGTCCCCCCATGTTCTCTATGACAATTAATTATTCTCTTTCTTTAATTCAATTTTATATTCATTAATTTCATGAGAATGTAAAATAAAAACTTTATGACAACATAAAATTTATTTAATAATTTCATGCATATTATAAATTTATTTTAAAAAACTATATGAGATATATAAATGACATATACGTATAAATTATTAAGATTACACTTTCTAAGTTCTCAAGTGAATAAGGTTATAAATGCATTTTATCTAAAAACTTCATATAATACAAACCTACACCGCTATATGTATACGTTGTCTCTATATTTTTGTTTCTAATTTTGAACTTGTACATTTTTGCACGGGTATAAAACTAGTTATGAGAGGTAAAGTCCAACAAAGGGGTAATGAAAAACACTACCAAAAACAATTACCCATAGTACTAAATGGACTAACTATTAGAATTATGAGAAAGATTTTACATTAACTAGAATTGCATAAATACAAAGGATACAAGCTATTGTTTATATACTAAGTACATTGAGCAAATGATTTAACCTAGAGCAATAGTAGCCGAAATACATACATGAAATAATAGGAAAGAATATGAACTTAATATATTCTACACATATATGCTAACTATATAGGTTACAGAAAGATAATGGAGTATCTTTACGCAATATTCTCAATATTCCCCCGAGACGGAATACCGAAGGGTAAGACCGATCTTGACAACTAGTAAAATAAAGAGATAGACTTCGTAATTTGGTGGATTCTTGTTGGCACGATGTCGCTTGTGAAATGGCAGCATGGCAGTGATTATTAAGCAACCTAGGTGAATTGGTGGACTCTTGTTGGCAGTGATGGTGGTAATATATGGATTTGGGGTAGATGGGTGATGTTGTACGTTAGGTGAAAACAATGGTGAGTTGGCCATTAACCAATTGTGGCATTGAATGTCATTTTTCTCAACTCATAAATTGGGAAGGATTTAATCATTGGCGGTAAAATAGGGTTGTGAGCAAAACATGGCTCAATGAAGGTTGGTTGTAAGAAACCATGTTCGTTCAGCAAGATTGAAGGTTTGAAGAGATGCAAGGAGTTTTTTTTTTCTCTTAAATTGTATGGTGAGTAGAAAAAATAAGTATTTGGCTGTGGGTTTGGGGATGAATTCCTTCTTTGATATGTGCCAAGATATAAAAACAATTAGTTTTTTTTTTTGTTTTTTTTTTTTAAAATTTAAGGATAAAATGCAAAGAGTTTTGGGTTGGTAGTCTTGGTACGAGAATTTGGTGGGATTTCTGGCAAGTTTAGTTTTTTTTTTTTTTTTTTTTTTAAGATCTACATTTTGTATTGTGGGTGACGGTGGAGATGTGGCGTTTCTGAAGGTTTTGAACGGTGGTGGTGGTGTTGTGGGTTGGTGGCTAAATTTCGGTAGTGACCGAAAGGGTAGGTTTGATGGGTTGATGCAATTCATAAGAGGTAGAAAATGGGTGGTGGGTGATTGCAGCGGAAGAGGATCAACTCTTAAGGCGTTAGCCTTTATCAAGAGCACGAGGCTCTGATACCATATTAGAAGAACCATCTCAACCAAAACCTTAAGGTGATGGTTGAAGCCCATATATTATAGTTATGTTCTATTATGCCCCCTCACTCGAATGCCCGTTGGGCTTGAAGAGGGTTGGTTAGTGCACATGCCCCCCATACCATGTGCCGGGTATTCCACTTGATGAGGTTGTGAGATTTTGGGGGCTGCCAGGGTTTGAACACGTGACCTTCGGTCACTCTGGCTCTGATACCATGATAGATGAACCATCTCAACCAAAACCTTAAGGTTTTACATTAATTAGAATTGCATAAATACAAAGGATACAAGCTATTGTTTATATACTAAGTTCATTGAGCAAATGATTTAACCTAGAGCAATAGTAGCCGAAATACATACATGGAATAATAGGAAAGAATATGAACTTAATATATTCTACACATATATGCTAACTATATAGGTTACAGAAAGATAATGGAGTATCTTTACGCAATATTCTCAATACTAACTACTAAATTAAACCCTTTGTTGGACTTAATCAGATCCTAGAAAGGGGGATTAGTTACTAGTAAACTGAACTTGTAGAAATGAACTTAAATAAATTTAATTTATAAGAGTTAAGCTTAACTTAAATGAAATCATTTGGATCTACTTAAACGCCATATTACTATAACCCTTGTTCAAAGACATTGATGTTATATACAATCTAAGTAGGGATGAATATATTTGATAAAGTAAAGGATTATGGATTGCATCATTGTGAGTCCTTTGATCTAAATGAGTACCATACTTATGGTGTTAAATAGTGCTGTTGAATACCTTCATAGAGTTCATACCAATGCTATCTTACATTTAGTGTCTCCTAGTCAGGACATCTTACAAATACTTCCTTCGTCTCGGTCATTTATTTGCCTTCTATACATTTGGCATAAAGATGGAAGAAACGAAGAGTGAACCATTTGCAGGTAGTGGTATTGTGGAACAAGTGGGTAACAGTTCCATTAAATAATCAAATTACTCATCAAAAGACTTCATGATATAGAAAGATAAACAAATGAATGAGAATTCAAAAAATGTACTCAAATATAAAAGGTAAACAAATGATCGAACAGATGGAGTAACATATTAACAACAAATCAGCGTACGTATAGGTTTAAGATTAGATAAGAAATTGCACAAAAATTTAAGAAGAGAAATAAGTAGAGATGATAAAATGATAAGTACCTAATAAAGCACCAAATTAAATTTCTTGAACTACCTAAATTGAAATTTGTATTAATAACTCGAATAACAAGAGGAATCTAATCATCTAAGGTAATAAATAACATGAAAAATCTGACAGAAATGAAATGAAACTAATTAAATTATCAACGTTTATTGGGTTTTAATAATACAAAATTTAGCAAAGAGGAGATCGATGTGGATTGCCTTTTCTTCTACTCATACTAGTAGCCATATCTTGGTCGGAAATCTTAGTAATTGATCTTCCACACACGTATAAACCGCTTCTCTTCTTTCTCACAATATCATTATTGTTACATGATATGCTCATGTTATCGGACCCTGACGAGCCGGAGCATGAGCTCATCAACGGCTTGTCGCAGTCGTCCACGATGGTGGAGTTAGTTGTCTCGTTTGTCATATCATCATCTCCCATGTCTTGAGGATATAAGAAGTCGGGGCTTAATTGCAATACTTTGCATGCCCTTAGGTATGGTGAAATGTCCCTATTATTGTGTGTCAACACAAAATCCACCTAATAAAATCGGAGAATTAGATAAGGAATAATGGAATCTATAACATTAAAATGTTTGTGAGTAGTTTTATTAAATCTACAAAACCCTAAGACTTGTTGTAAATAATCACGTTTCACATTTGCATTACATATCAAAACAACTCTAATTTACAAAAGCGAAACAAATAAAAGATTGGGTTTACACGTGATACCTCTTTATTTATTGAAAACTTCTTAACATACCCTAAATGCTCTGATTTGCCGTTTCTAGATGTGTATAGTTTATGGCTTTATGCACTTTCTATTGTTTTTTTTTTCGACAATTTGGCGGCAAACTATATCACAAATTTTCATTTACTCAAACTTATTTTTATTTTTATTCAATTAAATTTAACTGTTAGGAAACTCAGAATTTATTAGTTTGAGTATTTTATGGACAATTTATAAAAATTTAAGGGTACCAATAATGTTTTTAAAAATCGAGGGATATCACATAGAAATCGGAAAAATACAACGGTATTAAGTAGAAAATCCCTAAAAAAAATTCCTATGAAGTATACTCCTAAATAATTTGTGATCATTTTTTTCCATTTTTCCTTCTTACTCGTTTTATCAAGGTTTGAAACCCGACAAGTTAACAATTGTTTATGTGGCTCCATTTAAGTACACCAAAAAAAAAAAAATGTAAGGTAATGGATGGATATACTTTAAGTTTAATTAAATGAACTAATCTTATTCTATGTGTGAGAGAGAGTGAGTGTTTCATGTAACAAAACTCGATTTGTTAACCCTCTTGTTAAATATTGGAATACACATATGTTTGTCTATATACTTGACTCATTGACTGTTTTGTAACTACACATAGCTAAAGTTAAACAATATGGTTCAAGTTTCTATACAAAATGGAGTTAGAAATAGTACTAGTTGCTAATTAAAATTAAATACAGTACTTGATTATTGTAATAATCGTATCATTTACAGAATTGTACGGAGTATAATTTTTAATCACACATTATGCTATAAAACTGTTGTATGGTGCAGACTTAAAAATAAGAGATTTAAGGTAAAAGGTAATCATTTTATGTGAAAAACGACCACTTTAAATTTTTATAAACTGACGTATTTTTAATAGTGGTACATAAATGGTCAATGTTTATCGGACAATAATCACTTTTTATCTGCCGTACCATACAACGGTCGCACACAATAACTAATACGGAG
>JAIUZE010002577.1:0-45464 GCA_022085475.1 Heliosperma pusillum | reverse complement strand
TCGTTATACCAGGAGGAAAATTAGTCTACATATACGAAATGTTGATCGTGTATGAGTTCAGGGAAATGTTTATCCCGTGGATGCCTGTTAATCATACTTGCCATGTACACGATGCTAGTGCGTTTCATTTACCGTGAGAGATGTCGTCTTGTGTCGTCGTTCTTGATTGCGTGATTTCATGATATTATTCATGGTCATTGCATGATTGGGCACCGTCTATGTATTGGGTGTTTGAATGGATGATAACATGATGGATTTATTCATGGTAATCGCATGACTTGGCATGGTTTGTTTGTCGAGTCTCAATCTTATCAAACTTATACCGCTAACGGTGAGATGCAAGCCCTAGTGAGCGTATTCGGTTGCCTAAGAGTGTCTTTCCCGAGTCTTTGAATAACATGATGGATTCGGATTTGTATACCATATGCTCTTATCATTATTTATCGAATTGCCTATCTATCCTTATCATATCTCACATGTATATCTATATGTATGCATGATTTTACTTTTGTATTTCCTTCTATGTACGTTTAATGTGATATGGCTGGGAGAACCCGGAGTTACTCCCCACTGATTGTGGCGTTCATGTTTTTCATGACTGAACAGGTTGCTTGCATGGATGGCTTTTTGCTTATGCTATTTTGGGTTTGGGTGTGAGCTAGCGGGCGTTGTCCTTGGAAGTTTCACCTCTAGACGATTTTAGCTAGTTTTGCTAACCACTTGTTCTTTGCTAACATTTTGAGAGACCCCGTCTCTTTGTTATATTCCACACTTAGTTTGTAATATTTTGACACTCCTCGTATTATATATCTTGCATATATAAAAGTTTTTAAAAAACCGTATTTCCGCATAATATTTCACATGCTTGTATGTTTTATATTTCCGCATTCGCGAGGGTTGTCACATCATACTTGATATATTTTGGTATTTATGTTCGTTTTACTCACATATTAATATCATGTAATTGACATATTCATAATATAAAGATATTTATTTTATATCACATAATTATTGTTATTCCTCTAAAATATTTTGCATTATTTGGCTTTGATATGGAATAAAACGTTTACGATCAATTAAAATATTACACTAGATAATACATATTAATCAAACTTTAGTGTCGTATTCACTAAACAAAAAGTGAATATAACAGAGACATGTAGTGAATATCACACTACATAATACATATTCATCAGATTATACTGGCATATTCACAAAACTGGAAGTGAATATAGTGGTATCATAGTGTGTATATCAAAATATATCGCATATATTCATTAAACAACATTGTCATATTCACTAAACTTAAAGTGAATATGATAATATCATATCGTGAATATAACACTACATGACACTTAAAGTGAATATGATAGTGGTAACTGCTTCTTAAAAGTGGAAGATAGTTTTATGTAAAATTTTTAAAAATAAAATAAAGGAAAATAAGAAGTTAAGAATGAGTGGAGAGTTAGAGGGAGTATGGAGTATCCTACATATGGGTGTAGGATATAAGAATTGTCGTTCAGGTCTGTTTCTTTAAATCGCTTTTGTTTATGTCCTAAATCAATAATAATCAATATTAACTGATTTGTTTAGGTAAATTTATAAATTAATTGTCTAGCTTTGACACTGTCACATTGTTTTCGAACCAAATATTCAATTTTTTTTAATCCTTTTCAAATCGGTCTTCAAATCCTCACATTCGATGTTGAATGTTTGGAAGGTCACTTCACATTGTTTGGAAGCTAACTCACGTCACGAATTAAAATTGTTTATAATGCATATTAAAACATAATAACTTTTTGTGAGTTAGCTTATCTTCACAAAAAGTTGATATATGAATATGCATTATAAACAATTTTAATTTAAAGGTGCATCCTTTTATTGTTGTTTTTGTGAATAAATTTGGACCAACTTATTCGTATGGTTTTCTCTGGAGGTTAGAGTGTACTCATTAGCTTGATTGTTACACCAATTTAAAATACATATAAATGGTAATAAAATAAATCTTTTGACGATTGGACTATGGTTCACACGAACCACTTGGTAATGTCTTTATGGCATTTTACGTATACATGAATGTACGTCGTTCTTCTGTATTATGTTAATAAATCTCAATTGTTAACTTTGTGGATAAAGAAGTATGTAGTGGAAAAAAATCTTCGTATAAAGTTTAATATGATTGATTTGGGGAGAGACCATCAAGTTTTGATATGTAAATTTATTAGAGTTAAAATAAGAAATTTTTGGCTCAACTCCAATATGTATTGGTTTAATATCAACATGGTAACAAGTTTGATTACAAGAATAGTTATTATAATTTTCAGTTTAAATATTTAATGTATCCTATTATGGTGTGAAAGTACTATTTCAAAAGTTTAAAAAGACTTATTACGTGCATCAATTTTCCTGCCATACTTTATGAAGGTCAAATGCAAATTAACTTCATTTATTTACTTTGTGATCGATACAGTTGGTTTAACATGAGAGATGTGCTACGTTGTATAAAATTTTATACTAACGTTGATTAATATTTTTAGCTGGAGAATCTTTGTCTACCAGTGGTTTGTGATTTTAATAGGTGACCATGTAATAAGGCAGCTATGAAGAAAATGAGGCATGCGATATTATCATATTTCGCGAAGAGAGTTGAGTTGATAGCTCTTTTGAATGCGTATGCTCTTTATACCACTTAACCAGGGAAATGGTGTACCTATTGGTACAATGAATTAATACTTTATATTACGTTGGTAAATCCAACTAGAAATTGTGCAAGGAAATTGGTCCAGTGACGTCGTATATGATGCTCATGTGTGAGCAAAAAGAATATATTACTGATCAGTTGGCTAGAACTCTAGTAAGAGAGAAATTGTGAAAAGCATCGAGGGGGAGAGGACTTTTGTCCAAATTTGATTTTAGTCATGTATGAGGATACCCTGCAAAGGGAAAAACGAATCATATGATGGCAGTGACATGCCTATATATATAATGATTATGGCTTTTATTATTTATGTCCCTCCCTATGGTGCAGGCATGTATACTTGTGGTGTTATTAAGGATGAGCAAAACGCAATTTTGTATGAGAAATGTTTAAATTTATATTTGGTTTTGCTCTTAATGACCTATAGCTCGTGTGAGCGGAATGCTTGACCACGAGTGCATTCTTGATGGGTCACCTATATGAGTGTTGGAGTGATGCCGCTTCTATGAGAATGAGGGCACATTTTCTTGATACACTCACGAATGCTGGGATGATGCACATGGCCATTAACGTGCGACCTTAGAAGCTTTGAAACACTGAAGGTGTCATGCGTGTCTGGTTTTCAACGTGCCTATAAGTAGTCAAAGTTTTAAGGCGGTGCCACTTTGACTCTAGTACGTGGTTAACTAAAACACAAGTGGAGGTTTAAAGGCGGAGCCATCTCTATGATGCGTGACATCTTGTAATATTTGTTCAAACAAGTTTTTTAATTTTATTTTTGTTAAAATAAGTGGGGGAATGTTATATATTTTAACAAAAATATATTTATATTTATTCAATCTTTTTATTAATATAAGTTTTGACTATTTATTACTATACTAGCTACTTTATTATTTACAATAGAGTGGATTTAACTTACATTGTATTTTTCATTTATTGTGTATAAACATTTCTTATAAAATTTTTTCATAAAACCTTTATGACATTTAAAGTGCTAATTTATTGGTCATTATATGGGTGATAAATGTTTGAGCATTTAAAAGGTGATTTAATTGTTTTTTTCATAAATTATATTCATCATTAATTTTGTGAGAGTAATGTTGGAATTAAACATTATGTTTTATGGTATTAAAAAGGTTGATTTATGTGTGGTTGACTAAATATGTACTTCACCCTATTTATATGAGCACACACTTCTTATTTTTTATGTATGGAAAAAAAATGTTATTCATATTTTAAAGCAAATAAACAACATTCCCAAATTATGTTTGAACAAGAAATAGTCAGGTGTTTCGTGAGTGAGTTAGTTTCACCTCTCTTATACGCTTATAAGAGAGTGTTATTATATAGTTGGGGTTTTATCCTGGGGACGACGCGCCATGAAATTCCTGCGGTTTATTTGGAGGGCGTGAATCTTCTTGAGGAGAGCTGATGATTCCGCGACTCACCCAACAAAATTCCAGGTGATCTCGTTCTTTCTTAATAATTTGGTGTCGTTAAAAGGTATGATCCTATAATTTATTTTTACTATATTATTTTTATTTTTCTTTGAGTAAGTTTTCCAACAAAATTTTCTTCTCAATTTTTAAAGTTCCCCAAAATTAGCAAGAAATTTACCCCAATCTTGAAATTCCAGTTCTCCCTTCAATTCTCGCAATGCAAGAGAATCACAATCTCATTTGACTTGGTATATAGATTGGTTTTCCATCTATATAGCACTGGATTCCGAGTCCCCTTCCTCAAATATTTCTACCTTACCTTTCTTGTCCACAGACTAATGTGAGAGATCCCTTGATGAGTCAGAGTGAGTCTACTCGGAGTTAGAGATGTGGACACAGGTGCGAGTCTGCACATTGCTTTTGGGATTTTGGATTGCTTTCTTGGGTGCCATGGTTGCTGTGTTTCGAAGATGATGATTTCAGGGTAAAAGTTGATGGTTAAGTTTAATGGTAAAGGTGAGAGGTTTTATATGGGGTAATAATTGAGTTATATGAAGTTGTGTTTTGATAAGGGGGAAGTGACGTGAGAAAAGGAAGAAGGTAAAAGATATGAAAATATTTCGAGATAAATTTTTGCCAGTTATAATTGTATTGTACTTCCTCCGTTCCATAGAATAGTTTACGTTTGCTTTTTGAGCACTATTCATAAGTGAGGGGAATCTTTAATATAAAAGCTAACGTATATAATAAAAGATAGTCATGTGAGATCTTGTTTAAATTGTCTTACCGAGTACATTATTAATATCAATTTTTTACAATTTTTCGTGATATGTAACTAAAGATATAAATAAAAGAAAATGTGCATTAATGTACGTGTATAAAGCAAACGTAAACAATCAAATGGAACGGAGGAAGTATCATTATCTCTAGAATCTTTCTTTACATATAAGTATATAACTAGTTTTAACCCCGTGCAAAATTACACAGGGTGTTTTTATGAAAAATAATAAAAATATAATTAACAAAACATACACAATTTAATCGGGTGAAGTTTATGAAATTAGCCAATATATTTTACAAAAAATAATTCTTATGTAAGGCGCGTTTACACTAAGTTAGTGTAAAATAACCTTACAATTTTACTTATTAAGAGAATAAATATAAACTGATGGAAAAATGATATAAAAAGTAATAAAGGGTGTAAGTATAATGTAAAGTTGGATACTAATAAAAAATGGTTACAGTATCTAATAAATTAGGTATAATTTAACTTATATGAAAACATGTATCAAACAAAAGAGACATTGTTAGTATCAATATTATAAATGGTACGAAAATTATATCAAAGGGTATGACAAAATGGTCGCTCAATAACCGAGTTAGATGTCGTAATCTCCAAAGTTTATTTGTAAACTACCCATGTTTTGAAAAGAGAAATATTTGTTTTAAATTGATTTTTTTTACGCTAATACAGTGTAAAGTGATTTTACACAAGACTAAATCTCTTTTAAATAATCCAACAATCCAAAACCTCTCTTTCGTTGAGTCTAATCAATAAGCTCTTACCAAGTCATACTCCATATAATTTCACGACCACTCAACAAATTCATATATTAATAACGATAATTCAAACAAATCCAATAACATTTTGTTTATAGAAAAAAATAGTGATTTGCTCCTCGACATAGATCTCACACATCATGGTCAAAGTTCAGGCATGAATATTCACGTCCAAGTCTGATATGAGACAGGTTGTTATGCATGATCCAAATTTTAGTGTTTTTTATAGTAAATTTTAATATAGAAGTTTGAATTATCATCGTTGATAGATTATTTTTTCAAATCATTGTCGTTATGCATGATCCAATTTCTAGACGAAATTTAGCAAATCGTTCTCTACCTAATGGCTTGCATTTTCAACATGATCTGTAAGAAATGATGACGAATATCTATATGTTTAGTTCTAGAATGTTGGGCATGATTTTTTGAAATAGCAATAGTATTAATGTTATCACAATAAATAGGTCCACACCCCAAAAATCACCCAATAATCACGTAATTGTTGCTTAAGCTAAAGTAATTGAGAACATAATAAAGACTATGCAATGTACTTAGTTTAATTTGTAGAGAAAGCAACTGCAGCTTAATTCTTTGATTCCCATGTGATTATGCTAAAACCTATAAACGTAGTATTTCCTGGCGTAGGTTTTCTATCTAAGAAACATCCTCCGAAATCATTCTCTGAGTAACCTTTAAGATCAAATTTGTCAAATATAGGATAACATAAATAAACTTTACTAGCACCTACAAGTTACCGTAGAATCCATTTGACGGCTACCACGTGTGCTTCTTTAGTATTTGCTTAAAATCTTGCACATACACGTACACTTTGCATAATGTCGCGACCAATAGCTATAAGATAAAAGAGAGAGCCTATCATACCTCGATGGAGTGTTTCATCTACTAACTTACCATCCGCATCCTTTTTTAGTTTTGTATTTCTAGCATTGGTATAGAAATGGCTGTAGCCTTATCCACCTCAAAATTTTAAGTATCTCCTTAATATATTTTTGTTGATGTATCATAATCCCCTTTGGAGATTGCTTAATCTGTAGACCTAGGAAGAAACTTAATTCTCCCATCATACTCATTTAGAATTGTGACTGCATTAGCTCAGAAAAATATCTACACAATTTCTCGTTACTAGACCCAAATTTATTATTATCAACATAGACTTGAATTCATTTTTTCGTAAACATTGTGACAAGTGATCATACCATGAACGTGGTGCTTGCGTAAGACCATAAAGAGCCTTGTCGATTTTAAAAATATATTCAGGAAATTCTTTATCTTGAAAACCAGGTGGTTGTTCTACGAAAATCTTTTCTTTTAGATAGCCATTAATTATCTTATGGCTCCAATAAAGCTATTGGTGCCCTTGCACAACTACTTAAGCTTATTCCTCACAATAGCTCATGAATCGTCAAGTTTGTTTCTCAAAAACGCATCTTGTACCAATAACTTTATATTTTGGGGGTCTAGGCACCAAATGCTAAATTTTGTTTCTCTCTAATTGTCCTAATTCATCTTGCATTGCAACTATACAATCATTATAAGTTAGCCTAACCTTGATGTTTTCAGGTTCAATCATTGAAAGGAATGAATTTAAAACACACATATTATTTTTAGTTGGCTTACGTGCTTGTACTCTAACGTTGGGATCACTAATAATAGCACTAGTTGAATGTGCAATATTATACTTTCAATTTCTGAGACATAGATGAGATGTTGTCGACGTTATAGTTTGAGGAGACGTTATCCTGAGTTGAGTTAACATTATTCTTAATTGAGGTAACAATATCCTCATCAATGATTACTCTATCCTCAGCTATTCCCCTTGAATTCAAGCTAGAGTTTTGTGATGATTTATGAACAACTTTATTTCTTATAGAATTCTTGAAGGATTCTTTACATTTTGATGTTATAGATGAATAAGCATTATTTTTTTCTTGATTTTTGACTTCATTTACTTTGTGAGTGTTCTCGGCATTAGTTCCATTAATCTGTTGATTTTCATCTTCTTCTACGTTGGGAGGAGCCTTGTGAGTAAGCCAAAAATCAGGATATCATCTTAAAGTTCTTCGTGTTCATATTCTTCAAGTATATTAGATTCGTCAAAAATAACATGTACACTCTCTTCTACGCATGAGGTTCTTTTATTATACACCCTATATGCCTTGCTATGAGTAGAATAACCTAAGAAAATACCTTCATCTCTACGAGGATTAAATTTACCTAATATGTTTTTGCCATAATTATGCACAAAGCATGTACTACCAAAACATCTTTGGTGTGCAATATTTGGTTTTATTCCTCGTAATAACTCGTATGAGGTATTCTATATGATTGGCTAATCATACCACGGTTATGTATATAACATGCAGTGTTTACAGCTTTCGAGATGCCATTGATATCTTCTCTTCGACTTGACCTGTAAAAGATTTACTTGTTGGTTTTAGGTACCCACACAAAGTTGGGTCCTCTTTTCTTAATATCCGGAAGTAAATCGTTACAAATCCACATTTTCTTAAAATTAAATTTATGAGGAGAATTGGTCCTTTGGTTACGTTTAGCATTAGTCTTGTTGTTGTCATGATTCCTATTATATCCCCTTAGTTTTGGTTTAGCCTGTTTTTTTTTTCACGAGTCTTCATATTGTCGCTTTTAATATGTTGAACATAATTTTAATTCTTATACAGAAATGCTCTTCATTTATCACAAGAAGAAAGAACATGACCCGACTTTCTACAAAAACTAAACACAATATATTCAGGTAAGCCAACATATTGCGTTTTGCAAAAAATCATGATAAGAAGATTTATTAGTTTTCTTAACATATTCTTGAGGACACCTTGTTTGATATCCTAATCCTTTTTTAAAATGTGAATCAGACTGTTTTTTAAGAAAGTTTACAACAGTTTCACTCGCTTTCAAATTTTGACTAATATTAAAAGTTCTTATTAATTTTTCATTAAGATCGTCTTCTTTCCTCTTGATTAGTCTTTCGTAATTGGAATATGATTTAACAATAGCGATAGTTACATCCTAATTAGCCTTGTCTAATTAAGATTGGAGTTCTAGAATCTTGTTAGTTAAGATGTTTTTCATGACGGAAAAATCATACTTGCGAATAAGAAGTTCATTGCTTAAATCAGAAACTTGTTTATTTAAATCCTTAATCTTCCTTTCTAGGTTCGAGGTAACGATATCCTTGGCTGAGGGTACGGTATCCTTGGTTGAGGGTACAGTTTCTTCGGACCTAGTATTTACTTTAGGATTTTATTACTTCTTACTAGTTTAGATACATGTTCTACACACGAGTCAAAACTAGGTTTTGTAGCAACTAGGGAACCACCCACCTTTTGGCAACAAGCTTTTTATCCTTTTCTTTAACCAAGTAGTTTTCTTCAACAATATCGTTAATTTGAATATGTAACTCTTTTAACTCATCATTCCGATCAACACAAGTTTCATAAACTTCCTCGAAATGGTTTAATATATTTTCTTTAGACAAATTAAGAAATTTATTATTCATTTGAGCAAAAGTTACCTCGCTTTCAGCTTCAAAATATGAATATGATCTTCCTGGATGTGCCATCAAGCACATATCTTTCTTCTTGTGAGATATGGAGCATGAGACTTTATCATTCTATTGATTGAAGCACAAGTTTGCCTCTTGCTCCTCTTCTTATTCCTCTTCTTCATCGTCTGTCTCAAGATCTCCCCAACCACATGATGTGAGCATAGCTTGCTTGTAATCATTCTTTGTCTTTTCTCGTTTGTCTTTGTTCTTGATCTTTTTCCATGTAGGACTGTCCTTAATCATATGATTTGATTTTCCATATTTGAAACATCCTTTAATTGAAAATTTAGGCTTCGATGTACCGACCTTTTTTTATTATTAGGAGATTTTTCTTGATTAAATTGGAAATTCTTTTTAAATCTTCTAACAAATAGACCCATATTTTCATCAGCCTCTTCATTGTCACTAAATTCGGCTTTTAATGTTATGCCTCTGCTCTTGTTCGTATCATCATGGTGATGATTCAGTTGTAACTCATGCGCTATTAACGAACAAATTAAACTTTCAAACAAGAGCAGTGACAGATCCTTAGCCTCCTCTATTTAAATTCAGTGACTTTTGGTTGCCATGGTTTTGTGAGGCTTCTAAAAAATTTACGAACAAGATCTTGAGTTTCAAATATTTTTCCTAGATTTCTTAACTCATTTGTTTTATTTGAAAATCTAGCAAACATGTCACTGATGCTTTCGTTATTTTCCATACGAAACATCTCGTACTGTTGATTTAGTAAATCTACTCTATATTTTTTTTAACTTAGGTTGTACCTTCATATGCTAATTCCAGACTATTCCAAATTTGTATTGCACTTGTACATGAAGAAAAACGACTAAACTCTTGCTTTGTAATCCCACGTTGCAAAAATGACATTACATGCGAATTCTTTCAGGCTTTAGCAATGTCGTTTGCATCATTGGCATCTTCTTCCTTTACCCTAGTATTGAAGAGTGAATTGACACTAGTAATCGCAAGAGGTCGATCCTTTGACTATGATTCTCTTGCACTCATAATGTCTGCCGTTTATGTAATGCATGATTTTATTTTTTTCATAAACTATATCCAGTACCATTAAAGATAAGATATTTTGTTTCCAAGGAATCCATGATAAAAGGAAGAAAAACTTTAAAAAAAAATGAAGAAACAGAAAGGTAATTAGAGTATTGGATCGACACCTTAGATGTTAGGCAATCAAGAGTACAAGGCTTTGATACCAAATGTAGAGTTCAGTAGCCCAACAAATACTCTAGGGGGGGTGAATAGAGTATGCACCGTTCCAAAATTTTGTGTAATTAAAGATATACTTATAATTCGTGACTTCTTGATGAAGCTCGAATGTATGAAGTAGATAAAGATAAAGCAAACAATTGAAAACAATATAAAACAAAGGGTACGTAAAGATAAATAACACCCGATATTTTAACATGTTTTTGCCCAATTAAAAAGCCTACGTCCACCCCTTTTTTAAATTGTTTATCACGAGTGCCTAATCTGGTCTAGCGTACAATAAACAACGGAAATTTCCCATGATACCCCTTAATTTTATCAGATTTCCATGGTAACCCTGCTTTTAAGAATCTACCTATGGTACCCTTGACGTTTCATATTTGTGCTCATGGTACCCCTTAATGTAACCGCCGTTAACGGAACGTTAACTTTTGATAAGCTGGTATTAATTAGTTAATTAAAAATTGATATGAAAAATGAAATAAAACTAAAAATTTGAAAATTTCCAATGGTACCCTGTATTTTATACATTCTTCCCCAGATATCCCTAAGATGTAACATTTTTTTCCATGGTACCCTTAAGTCAATAATATATTTTTAATGCTTATGTTTTCCCTATAAATAAGTTTTATTTACGTCCCTCTTCACACATATAGACCTAATTGAACCATTTTAGTACCTCATGACATTATTTCAGTGGGAGTGCATGCTACAAGAAATAATAATAATGAACATGATGCTCAAACACCTTTGTCCAATATTTACAATAGCAACCGTACATCGGTCTTGGCTCGAAACTATCATAACTCACTGATCCCTCTGAATTAACATGCCCAACCTATACCATTTTGAAGCTACATATATTAGCTTTCATCTCAAAAACAAAATCTAGTTATTCAAGTTTGAGTAGTAGCAATTCAGGGGTCGAACGTTCAACATTCAGCCAAGTTTTGGCAACAACTTTGAGGCTGTATATCTCTTTGATTGGATTGAACCAATTATGCCACTATACACCAAATAAAAGCAAGTTGAACAATCTTTCATTTCTAATTGGAATCACATTGTATAGGCCTACAGATTGTGAGATATACATGCTTCTTTGGTTGACATGTCAGTTCTGACCTACAAGGCATTCCTTTGGCGTATCAACTTATAATATCCATATTTGGAGTTCTAGAGAAGCTATAAACGTAACTCAAAGACCCATGTTTAGCTAACATCTCAAGATTTTTTTCATGTAATTATCATGTAACATTAGTTAGTATAACTTGAGATATGACACTCGTTGTATTGAACATTTAGAATGCTCAAAGTTTTATATTAATGCCTCGAAGGTACCATGGGATAATTTGTTAAATATTAGGGATATCTGGGAAAGAATGTATAAAATACAGGGGTACCATGGGAAATGTTCAAACTTTTTGTTTTATTTCATATTTCATATCAATTTTTAATTAACTAATTAATACCACGTCATCAAAACTTAACGTTCTGTTAACGACCGTTATATTAAGGGTTACCATGGGCACAAAAATGAATCCCTAAGGATACCTTAGGCAGATTCTGAAAAGTATGGGTACCATGGCAAATCTGACAAAATTAATGGGTACCATGGAAATTTTACGAATAAACAACTAACCTTTAATCATGCTATTTGAAGGGTCTTAGTCTTTCGGTGTCTGTGAGATGTGATGCTCTCGGTTTGTGAACGATGTTAAGCCTTCGTGGTGTAGAATTTTAAGCCTACGGTGTATAAGATTTTAATTTCACAAAGTTGTTAAATATTAATTGCAATCGAGTCTAAACAATACAAATCAATTGTCTAGAAGAGGATCGTAAAACTATGCACTTTTAAAAGATAAACTTTGGGCACAAAGAGTACGTTATTAAAAAGACTCAATCTTTCGAACAATATTTTGCAAATGAATGTGTTAAAATAGTGCTTGTAAGGCAGGGGAAATATTTCGCAAAAATGTCATTTCAATCGAGAACGATTTTAGTCGTATGTTTTCTTCGTTCTTGTTCTCGTTATCTTTCTAGGTTTTTAAAGGTATATATAAAATTTCTGTAATCCTGAGGGTATTACTTGGTCAAGTAAGGTCTGTACTTGGCCAATTGGATTGGGTACTTGGTCGTGTGAGTGACTCGATTGAGTGGGTTGTTGACTCGGTCGAGTGTGTGTTACTTGGTCAAGTGTTTGATTAATTGGTCGAGTGACCTATTTTGGGAAGTTCATGTTTGTGTACAATATTTCGAGTAAGTGGCTCGTGTAACACCTTCATAAAACAAAGAGCCTTACAAGACCTCCTTAGTACATCGGGATGCTACCATCTCGGTTGCCCAAGGTAGTACATATCAAATCAACCATAATAGAACAATACTTTATCAAATGAAATGTTTAAATCAAAGTTACACCATTCTAAATCCAGACGGGATACCGTCTTAAACCATAATCGAACTGATAAAAATATAGATAACTAAATGTAATGTCTAAGACTTTGATCATCATTGCGAAAGCTAAGACTCAACAACGACGATCCCAATCAACTCCCCCAACGCAAGCTCATCAAATTACCTGCTGAAAACATGCTCACCATTCCCCAATGGATCACAACAGTTCTGTAAACATTAAACGAGGTCAGTAACAATATAAGCCGATAAATGTACAAGACTCTAACAACATCACCAACAAGTAACGAACAACCAACAACACTACCATAAAACATTAAGTTAGCTACCACAGCAGAGGTAACCCATGCCAGCGTCAAACTGCTGATCTAACCTTCGTTCTACCTATTGATTCCAGACCGCAGCACTGCAGATCGAAATCCCCTCTCACCGCAGTGAGAGTTCTTGGAACAATAATGTGCACATCCCCCTCGCAACGGGAGAGTTACGAGAGGCTAACTCGGGGTGTGGTATGTCTCCGCCCGACCACCAAAATAGTAACGAAGTAACCACTCCAAACTCCTAACCCAAACTCCATCATCATCACTATAGTAACCATCATCATCATGACATTAGTAACCATCATCATCAACAACAACACAACATCACAGTAACAATCTCATCACAACGATTAACATATAAAGCACCGAGTAGAAAAATCCTACCTTTTAGCAAATACGCAAGAAGTATAAGCAATCAAGACATAAATACTCTTCTACAAAGTCTCCCGCGAAACATATAAGGATTATAAAATCAATCACTAACCATCTTCCCTTTTCCCCCCAATTCAATTAGCGTTACAATTAAATACTAATAATAACAATAAACATGTAGATGAATCACTTATCGATTGAAATCAACAAAAAAAAAAAAGTAATCCGATTCAACTTGGAATGACTAAAATGCATGTTTTGAGAGAATTTTAGAAGGTTTAGGGTTTGATTAAGAATGAAAACTGACGAAGTTATGCGTTATACCTCTTAATTATCTTTAATTAAATCGTCCAATAAAATCCCGCAGACCGGTGTACTCGGTCGAGTACAAGAAGTACTCGTTCGCGAACACCGCGCTCGGTCAAGTACACATTATACTCGGCCGAGTGCCAAATAGGATGAAGGGTGTCCCACTGACACACGAATCACACTCAGTCGAATATATTCTACTCGGTCGAGTACACAACCCACTCGGTCGAGTGACTTCTACTCGACCGAGTACAAGGTACTTAGAAATACGGAGTATTACAGTCTTCCCTCCTTAAGAACGAACTCCGTCCTCGAAGTTCACAACTCATACTTTAACTCCAAAAATAAAGCACAAAACAACAACATTGTACTACCAAAACCACACTCTATGACCGCTACCAAAATTACCTCATATCAACAATTAAGACCAACCTAACTCGCTACTATCACCAAATACCAATCAAAAACAACTTAGACTACCAAAACATAATGCAATTATCTCCTTCCTCCCTTAAAGAACAAGTATACGCCCCCGTAATCGAACATACCTCCTCAAAACGATACGGGTACCGCTCCCTCATGGCAGCTTTGGGTCCCCAAGTAGCTTCTTCCACGTTATGGTTAGACCATAACACCTTCAGTAGAGTTGTTACACCATTTCTTGTTTTGCGCACCTTTCGATCTAAGATCTCCTTTGGCATCTCAACTTAAGTAAGTGCCTCATCCAGCTTAATGGTCTCAGCCTAGAGCACATGGGAGAGGTCACTCACATACTTCCGCAACTGCGACACATGAAACACATTATGAACCCGGTCAAGCGCAGGTGGTAAGTCTAAACGGTATGCCACCTATCCAATCCGATCCAATATCTCAAAAGGCCCTATAAACTTCTGGCTCAACGTGCCTCTTTTCCCAAATCTCATCAACCCACGCATTGGTGACACTTTCACAATGACTTCGTCACCCACTTTGAACTCAATATCTCGAGAATGAAGATCTGCATAACTCTTCTGACGATCCTGCGCTCCTTTCATCTTCTGTCGAATTAGTTTCATTTACTCAATCATGTCCTGAACCATCTATAGTCCAAGAATCACAGCCTCAGAATTATCATCCCGGACTTCTACATCTTCTCCCATACAAAGCGTCGAATGGTGCCATCCCAATGCTAGCATGACAACTATTGTTTTAAGAAAACTTAATCAAGTCTATCTTATCCTCCCAGCTCCCACCAAAAGATAGCACACAAGCCCTCAACATATCCTCTAAGGTATTGATCGTTCTCGCCGTCTGGCCCATCCGTCGCAGAATGAAAACTTGTACACATCTTCAATGTCGTCCCTAGATCTGGCAAAACAGACCCGACCCAAATAACCCGACCCGATAAGGCTGACCCAAGACCCGAAAGCGACCCGGAATTACCTGACCCGAGGATGACCCGAAACCCGAATTGACCCGACCCGACCCGAACCTTGACTGACCTGAAAGAGAGCCGACCCAAAACAACCCGACCTGAAAGACAGACATCCCAATTTGAAATGATCCTAAATGACCCAATTTTTTGTGATTAGGGGTGATAATGAGACGAGACGGCCCACGTGCAGGTCAAGCTCGGCTTGGTCCAAGTCGGCTCGTGCGAGTTTGGCTTGACGCAGGCTTGACTCGAAAACTAACTTGATGATTTTGACCTGAAAATGGCCTAAATAAATCGGATATGAATCTAAAATGTCTAGACCCAAAATGACCCATACCCGAAATGGCCCAAACCTGAAGTGACCCAAACCCGAAACTGACCCAAACCCGAAAGCGACCTAACCCGTCCCGATCCGACCTGAAAGATTAAGCAAACCCGAGATGACCCGACCCAAACTGACCCGACCCATTTGACCCAGTTGTCAGGTCTATACTCATCCCTATAAGCTCTTGCAATTCTTTCCAAAGCTGATAAACAAATCTTGCATCACGATCAGACACAATGTCACTAGGCACTCCAAGCAGCTTCAACACGTGCTTCCTATAAGCCAAAGCTAACTTAATCTTGTACCACGTATCCTTCACATGAATAAAATGAGATGACTTGGTCAACCGATCCACAATCACCCAAATCATATCATTCCCCTTCTGTGATCTCGGAAGTCCTACCACAAAATCCATGGATATAGACTTCTATTTCCACTACGGAACCTCAAGAGATTGAATCTTACCCTGCGGTCTTTGATGCTCCCCTTTGACTCGCTATATTGTCAAACATCTGGCTACAAAGTAAGCAACATCTTTCTTCATCCCGGCCACCAGAAAGTCTTCTTTAGATCTTTATACAACTTATCCCCTCCCGGATGAACCGAATAGGAAGTACAGTAAGCCTCAGTCATAATCACCTTCCTTAACTTAGGATGATTCGACACACACCAGCTACCCTCAAATCTAACACTCTTCCGGTTCAAAGCATCAGCAACAACATTCGCTTTCTCCTCATGATAGAAAATCTCCAAATCATAATCACCGATCTGCTTCATCCACCGCCGCTGCCTCATATTTAACTCCTTCTTGGTATAGATTTACTTCAAACTCTTGTGGTCTGAAAACACCTTAAAGGTAGGCCCATAGAAATAGTGCCTCCAAATTTTCAATGCGAACACCATAACACCCAATAACTATTGGTCATGAGTAGCGCAATTATCCTCATAACACTTCTACTGCCTCGAAGCATACACTTTCACCTTCCCATTCTCCATCAACACACAACCCAATCCACACTTCGACGCATCCGTATACACTTCAAATTTATCACTCCCTTCATTTAAACCTAAGACAGGAGCTGTGGTCAAAGACTCCCTTAAGGTTTGGAACGCCGTCTCACAGTTCTCATCTCAGCGAAACTTGTTCTCATTCCTCATCAACGCCGTCATAGGCCCAGCAATCCTCGAAAAGTCCTTCACTAACCTCCTATAATATCCAGCTAAGCCCAAGAAAATTCTCACATCGGCTACATTCTTTGGTGCCTCCCAATTAGACATCGCTTCTATCTTACTCGGATGAACCATCACTTCCTCCTTTGATATGATATGCCCCAAGAATGCCAACTTCTCCATCCAAAACTCACACTTAGACAACTTAGCATACAGCTGGTTGTCCCTCAAAATATGGAACACTAACCTCAGGTGCTCTTCATGCTCCTCCTTAGTCATAGAATAGACCAAGATATCGTCAATGAACACCACCACGAACGTGTCCAATTATGGACTGAAGGTCCGGTTCATAAGGTCCGTGAACAACACTGGTGCATTAGTCAACCCAAACAGCATCACCACATAATCATAATGTTCATACCTCGAACGAAAAGCCATCTTCAAGAACACTCCAGCTCCACTCAGCTGGTCGAATAAATCATCAATCCTAGGTAATGGATACCTATTCTTCAACGTCATATGGTTCAGTTCACGGTGATCAATGCATAACCGTAAAATACCATCCTTCTTCTTCAAAAACAACACCGGCGCACCCCACGGCAAAACACTAGGTCTAATTTACCCCTTGCCTAACAATTCAGTCAACTGCTTCTTCAACTCCTCAAGCTCCTGCAGTCTCATGCGATACAGGGCCTCATAAATTGTTTCCGTACCCGGCTTCAACTCCAAGCTGAAATCGATATCCCTCTTCGGCGGTAATCCTGGTATTTTATCCGGAAAGACATCCACAAACTCACTCACCACCTCAATCTGATCTTATGTTGGCTCCTCAACTCTGCTATGTCTCACACTACACAAGATCATCGAGTAGCCCTTCCTCAAGTACGACTTCAAGGTAATTGCTGCAATCAACTTCACTCTAGGCGTCACAACGAATTCCCGGTATGACACTTTAACCTCTTTAGGACCCCTCAAGGACACCTTCTTTTGATGACAATCTATATTTGCCGTATACTTCCCCAGCCAATCCATCCCGAAAATAACCTCACCCCTATCTAAAGAGAACTTAATCAAATTTACAGGAAAGTCTACCTCCCCCACAGTCATTGACAAACTCTTGAACAACTTATTACAAGACACCGACTCCCCGGAAGGTATAAACACCTCATCCGTTACATACTCTATATCCCAAAGCCCCAACAACATAGCATGAATTTAAGAAATTAAAGAATGGCTTGCTCCCGAATAGAATAGAACGAAAGAAGCAACATGATTAATAAGAAAAGTACTGGTAACCACTTGCGCTACCTCATCTTCTGCGTGCTTATCCTTCATGAACAGTTTTCCACTGTTCTTCTTGCCCCCTCCTTGCACTGTGCTTGGAGATGCCACTGTCTTCGATGCCAAATTGTGGTTCCCATTGTTGTTCTGCCGCTCGTAATTCGCTCCATCGCGGTTATAGCCACCGCCGGTAACACTCTAATTTGCCTTCCAGTTCCATGACTCCGCAGGACGATTACTCGCCATGCTCTGAGAATAACTCCGCTGGAATAAAGGTTGATACCCTCCGCCCCCGCCCGAATTTGGATAGTCAAACTTTTATGTACAAGGCCACCACAACTATGACATCTCACCCCCCAAAGTCTCACTAACTGCTCACCCCACGCTCCTTCTAAACCGATGTCCTCCTACGTAGTTAACACCATCAAAGTAGGATATGGCTTAAGAATAGTTACCCCTCTTGAAGGTAGAGTTACCTCCACTCTCACTAGATGTCTTCATCTTGTTATCCATAGCTTTCTTAGCCTCCTTTGTCTTCTTCGCCAATCGTTCCGCCTGCCCAGCTTTCTCATAAGCTTCGTTAAGGCCAGAACCTACTGCCACAGGTTGCTTGTTCATGACCCTAACGACCAATCCCTTCATAAACTTGTCGGATAAGGCCTTCTGATTCCACTGCATATCATCGGCATAGCTTGCTAACTCCGTGAACTTGTTGTAGTAATCCGTCACGGTCATATCTTCAGTCATCCGAAATGAGTCGAACTCAGCCCTCAACTTACCTCTCACATGCTCAGGAACAAACTCGGTCCTCATCTCAACGTTGAACTGTCTCCACGGTATAGCCTCCTCCCCATTCTCATTGAAATACTCTTTCATAGCTAGCCTCTCCCAGAACCACCACTTTCCCGCTTAACCCCTCAGATACAACGCGTCTTGCTCAACATATAGATTCTCAGGACAATTGACGACCTCGAATATGCTCTCTATCACCCAGTTCCAGTCATCTAACAGATGTGGTGCACTAGTACCCTCGTAGGTAGTGGGTAGGTGACGGAAATAGATGTGCTTATGGTAGTTGCATCAACTACCAACGCTCACTTCTTCCCCAAATTCTTAATGGCCTCGGTAAGCGCCGCATTCTGCTCTACTAGTCTAGCTACCTCTTCAGCATTGAACTCACGGGTTCCTGTTGACGCACTATCTCTTGTTACAGGCATGAAAACTTCAGTAAGAAGCGCAAACTGAAGCATAAGCCTACGGCTGAAAACGGATCACAGTCCTATCACAAACACACTCGGTCAAGTGCATCAGGCCACTCGGCCGAGTCAAGGCCACTCGATCAAGTTCTACATTTACTCGTTCGAGTTGACGAAATACAGAAGCCAACCAAAATATACAGGGTCTTTTACTCGATCGAGTCCAAGGTGGCACTCGGTCGAGTCCCTCATACTCGGTCGAGAGTCGATGGACACTCGGTCCAGTCACCCAAAAACAGTATCTCCCCAAATATACAGGAAATTATACTCGATCAAGTCCAAAAGGTCACTCGGTCGAGTTCACTATACTCGATTGAGTGTCACCATACACTCTGCCGAGTTACTCAAATACAGTATGTCAAGGGTACTCGGTCAAGTAACGTGTACTCGGTCGAATCCTCTACCCCACTCGGTCGAGTCAAGCCAAATACGGCCCCCTTTACAGCACTTAACGATGCATACATCATACATAACATATAATACTTCCATTACATACTATTCCATGCTTATATTACATTCATTCAGCTCACATGCCCCTCATACAAGGTTCATATAACTATACGCAACTCCTAGATAAATAGCTTGCCGATTGTAAACACATTCTTATGCCATTATAACCACCGTTCACACATATCTCATTCCGTACATACTTTACATAATACCATCACATTCATGCTCATATTCCACCTCCACGTCACATCATTCTCAACAATCAACATAGACATTCACATTAAACACACATATACGTGCCGACACTTCCCCGTTGCTACCGAATAAGAGCTATAGGGAAAAAGTTGGGATTTTAGGACGTCTTCTAAATCCTTGCGGTTGCTCTCTACAACTCCTACCCGGGTTCATTTTATTAGACACTCCTAAGTTCATTTGGTTCGTTGGTTTTAGGTTCTAAAATCGTCGCTCTGATACCACTTTGTAACACCCCCATATACCAAAGAGCCTTATAAGACCTCCTTAGTACATCGGGATGCTACCATCTCGGCTGCCTGAGGTAGTACATATCAAATCAACCATAGTAGAACAATACATTATTAAACCAAATGTTTAAATCAAAGTTACACCATTCTAAATCCAGACGGCATACCATCTTAAACCATAATCCAACTAATAAAAATAAAGATAACTAAATGTAATGTCTAAGACTCTAATCATCATTGCGGAAGCTAAGACTTAACAAAGGCTATCCCAATCAACTCCCCCAACGCAAGCTCATCGAATTACCTTGTGATCACCTGCTCACCATTCCCCACTGGATCACAACAATTTTGAAAACATTAAGTGGGGTCAGTAACAATATAAAATGATCAAATGTACAAGACAATAAAAACATCACCAACAGGTAACAACAACAACATAAACCAGTAACTGAGCTACCACCGCAGCGGTAACCCATGCCAGCGTCATACTGCAGATATGACCGTTGTTCCACCTATTTATTTCACACCGCAGCACTCGACATCGAAAGCCCCTCCAACCGCAGAGAGAGTTCCCGGAACATTATTGTACACATCCCTCTTGCAGCAGAAGAGGAAAGAGAGGCGAACTCGGTGTAACCCGAACTTCATCATCATCACAATAGTAACCATCATTATCATCACAATAGTAACCATCATCAATAACAAAAACAACACAATATCACATTAAAAATCTCATCACAATGATTAACATATAAAGCACCGAGTAGGAAAATCCTACCTTTTAGCAAATCTGCATGAAGTATAAGCAAACAAGTCAGAAATCCTCTTCTACAAAGTCTCCCCCTAAACATATAAGGATTATACAATGAATCACTAACCATCTTTCCTTTTCCCCTATTTCAATTAGGGTTACAATTCAATACCAATAATACCAATAAACATGTAGATGAATCACTTACCGAATGGAATCAACAAAACAAGAAGTAATCCGATCTGACTTGGAATGATTAAAGATGCTTGAGAGTTTTTGAGAGGGTTTTAGAAAGTTTAAGGTTTGATTAAGAATCAAAACTGACGAAGTTATGCGTTAATACCTCTTAGTTATCTTTAATCAAACCGTCCGATAAAATCCCGAAGAAAGGTGTACTTGTTCGAGTACAAGAAGTACTTGGTTGAGTACACCGCACTCGGTCGAGTAAAAACTATACTTAGCCGAGTGCCAACTAGGCAGAAGGTTGCCTAACGGACACACGAATCACACTCGGCCAAATACACTCTACTCGGCCGAGTACACCACCCACTCGATCGAGTGACCTGTACTCGACCGAGTACAAGGTACTTAGAAATACAGAGTATTACAACTCGGTCGAGTAAAGTGCCAGTAAGTGCTACTAGGACGAGTGGCACTTTACTCGACCGAGTAATTGTCGCAATCGTTGCTATTTATTTATTTATTATTCCCCCGTGAGATGTACTTTATATAAAAGACTTTTCTCTCCCTTTGTTTACTCATAAATCGTAATTAGTAACTTAAACTCTAATATCTCTCTAATAAATCTTAAATTACGTCATTATTACTCCTTAATCTCTCCTTGGATTTTGTGTGGAATTCATCCTTCTAGATCTTTTTCTTATCTTTCATTCCTATTTTTGTAATGAGTACGAATGGGAGCATCAATCTCGTCAATCATACCAATACTAGGAGGTTTACATCTCACCCCTTGTGCTCAATTGGATCGAGCCACTAAATATATTTAGTTTAACAACCAGAATCGTAAGGAAGAACAGACTTCTAATGGATGGTCTCAGAGGTCCCATTTAGGTGACATGTCCCATATACTTCGAAGCACCAAGACAATTGCAACTGTCAAGGTCTGCACACGATCGCAACCTGTGCAATAATAATAATTGCTAAGATATCTGAAAGTTAGTAAAACTGATCAAGCTCATGTCAATATATGCGCATATACCCACTCTAGTACTCCTCGGAACACGTAGCTCCTTAGTGGCAGTTGGTCGGCTACTATCCTAACGACAATCCCACCAAACGCAGCTTCGGGATGTACTATCCAGACTCGTAAAACATAAGCTCTTTGAGCAATCTCCCGTCACGTCGATCCCTAAATCGTACAAAAGTAGCGCCCAACACGCAAAAAGAAATGACTCACAGATATATAATAGATACGATAGTAAATTGATATAGGGACTGACCGACATATTATCAATACATTGGTAATTGGCTCAGAGGTGCCCTTCGAGGGGCATTCCCAAGATAACCGAAAAAAGCATAATGACTCAGAAGTCCCATTTATATATATGTGTAAATATATATATATATATATATATATATATATATATATAGAATTGGGATCCGGTGAGAACCACTAAGATAATGAGAACCGTGAGAACTACGCCTTAAGAAATTTATTTATAAAAAATAACAACATATTTGGGTTCGGCGTAGAATTCTATGGCAAGATAACACATTTCTTGGTCAAAAAATTATACGCTACTGACGAAAATTGAGGCGAAATACAATTTATTAATTATCATGCACCTAGTAGTCAGTTTCATGTATCTAACAATTTTCATGCACCTAGTACTTATTTTCATGCATCTAGAGCCCATTAATTTCATGCACCTAGTAATTGTTTTAATGCATGTGACAATTTTCATGCACCTAGTGCTAGTTTTCATGCATTTAGAGTAGTTTTAGTTTACCTAATTGAATTTATGTACATTAACTATATATGTTTTAATATAATCGATAAATTTTGTTTACTTACTGCAAATTTTTCTCTTAAACAAGCTAAACTAATGGTAAATGATCCATCAAAACTTTCGGAACAAAATTTGGTGGAGATTTAGTAAAGATTCTCACGGTTCTCATTATATTAGTGGTTCTCACCGGATCCTGACCCTATATATATATATATATATATATATATATATATATATATATATATATATATATATATATATATATATATATATATAGCAAAGATCAATAGAGTCCACCCTCTTCCTTAGAGTCCTTGAGTCCTATTTTGGACCATTGGATGAAGAAGGATGGGTGGTTGAGATTGATACTCCCAAAAGGTCATTAACACCACTATCTCTCTACCTTTCCCTAATTAATCACTAATCTAACCTAATTCAACATATAACCTTTTTCTCACAATTACTTCTCTCTCATCTCACACAATATTCATCCTATCTTCTCTCTAAAACCCAAATAAATCAAAATCCCAAATAAATCACCCATCCTCCTTTCCTCTCACAACACCACCAATCCTCCTTTCCTCACACAACACCACCCAACCACCACTCCCCACTCGACACACACCCACCACCCCTTTATTACGCTCACCCCGATGACTCCCCGGCCTTGGCGCCACCACGACGGCTCCCCTGACGCCACCACGGCGACTCCCATGACGCCACCTCGACGCCACCACCACCACACCCATACACACCCGACCACAACACCCACCACAAATGCCTCCACTACCGACCCAAGCCGACGACCAAACCAGCCACATGCTCCATTCCGCCACTAAACCGCCACTACCACCACTCAACCACCCATTCATTTTTTCAGATCTATATTCCATATTCCTTTTTTTCAAATCTACCACTTTTACTCCCTCCTCCTCTAAACCGCCACCACTACGACGACCCTCCGCCGTCTGGATGTGCATGGATGTTGTTGGTGCGTGGTTCGACATCTACCTCCTCTTCATTTTTTTTTTCAGATCTCGGTTATTCTAGATCTTGTTATGGGGTAGTCGTTTTTTCTGGGTTTTTTGTTTTTTTTTTGTTTTTAAAATCTGAAAAAAGGTTATATATATTTTTATAAAAAAAAATATGAATTTGTGTTTGTGTATGTTTTTTTTTTTTCAAATCTGGAAAGGGTGTCCATTAAGGATGAATGATTTTTTTTTCAAATTTGTGTATGATTTGATTTTGTGTGTTTTTTTTTTATTCTGGATCTGAAAAAGGGTTTCAAGTGACAATGATTTCTATTAAAGTAACACAAATTTTCTATTAAAGTAACACAAATTCTCTATTAAAGTTGCACATTTTATTTATTAAAGTTACATATATCGTCTATTAAAGTTACACATTTTATTTATTAAAGTCACATATATCGTCTATTAAAGTTACACATTTTATTTATTAAAGTTACACATTTTATTTATTAAAGTCACATATATCGTCTATTAAAGTTACACATTTTATTTATTAAAGTCACATATATCATCTATTAAAGTAACACACAGTATTTATTAAAGTAACACAAGTAAAGTAACATAAAATGACCTTAAAAGTTACACTTGTTGATGTCAGATCTGTTTCTTATTTTAGTTTTTACTCTTGTTTTCATTTTTTTCCTAGATCTATTTTTTTGTGAGTGTGGGTTGGTTTGTGGTGGTCGGATTACAGTTACACTCATAGAGGACTACTGTTACACTCATAAATTATTACAGTTACACTCATAAAGTATTACAGTTACATTCTTAGAGGATTACAGTTACACTCATAAAGGACTACAGTTACACTCATAAAGGACTACAGTTACACTCATAGATGACTAAAGTTACATTCATAAATTTGTAGTAAATTACATAAATTCAACATGTAATAAAATTCAAAAAATTCCACTCAAAAAGACCTAAAATAACTAAAGTTACACTCGTAAAATATTAGAGTTACACTCATAAATCATCAAAGTTACACTTGTAAAATGTTAAAATTATATAAATTCAAATTTTTATATACAAAACCGTCTCAAAAAAATTAAAGTTAGACTCGAAAATCAGCAAAGTTACACTCGTAGAATGTTAAAATTATATATATTCAAATTATTATAGAGAAAATCGTCTTCAAAATTTAAAGTTACGCTCGAAAAATTAAAGTTACACTCGAATAGCATCAAAGTTACACTCGTAAGGTGTTAAAATTGTTTAAATTCAAATTTTTACATACAAACCGCCTTAAAAAGTTAAAGTTACACTGTAAAACATTAGAGTTACACTCGCAAGCATCAAAGTTACACTCATAAATCTCAGCAGCTCAAAAGTGCTTAAAAGTGATCAAAAGTGATTAATTAAAAGTAGAGAGAGAAAGTTAATTAATTAGTGCATAAGTAATTAATTAGTGATAAGTGTGTTTTTTAATCTCCCAAATCTCAGCCATCCATCTCCCTCATCCAATGGCTAAGATGAGGACTCAAGGACTCTAAGAAAATGGTGGACTCAAAAGAATTTGACTCTATATATATATATATATATATATATATATATATATATATATATATATATATGCATCGTCAATATATCCGTCCCTTTTAGCGTACTTGAACGAAGTCGATCGACCCCATATATATATATATCATTATTTAATTTGGAAAACATTGACGTGTATATATAATACTTGCATGTGCATTGATGAATCTGTTATTATTGCAAAGTAGTACGAGGTTAATGATCCGGAAGTCATCATCATTAATTATTATATATATATCATCAATATTATCATCAATATTATTGCAAAGTAGTACATACGAGGTTAATGACATGTGCCCCCGACCCGGCCCAAAAGCGATCGACCCGAAGTACGTAGCTACTAGCTCTAGATAGTGGATTGCCCAATCCGTAACTGGCCACCCGATCAGTTTCAGGTTAACTAGTGATGCATGATTATAATAACCAGGTCCTTAATTAAAAAAAAATGACCCGATTCGAGAATCACTAGACTCGATATATATATACCACATCCGCTTGACCAAGAAATTATCGACGACCCGCCCAATTATAATCATTCCCGAAACAGACACGAAAGCCGAAAGGACCCTCGCTCCGACCCGAACCAAACTAATAATAATAACTAACCCGATCGATAAAGTTATTAATTACAAACCCGCCGAATCTAACCCGATTGGAATTGATTTCCAGGCCAAACCCGATCCGAGCTAATAATTAAACGTAACTTACGCCTATAATATAAAATTTAGAGCAAAGTAAAATAAATTAAATTAAATTTAGAGCAAAGTTAAATAAATTAATTTAGAGCAAAGTTAATGAATTTATTTCGTGCCTCAAATTTTAATACCGCGCGCGCGTATCTGAAAAATTAAAAAAATATACATAATCTATAAAAACGGTGTTTTAGAATACCACCGTTGTTATTACTTTCAACAACGGGTCATAATAAATAAACCGTTGTCTTAGTGTTATTACTTTCTACAACGGGTGTGCTTTAACCGTTGTCATTACTCTATAACAACGGTGGTTTGTAGGATAACCGTTGTCAATAGTTTCTCTTAATAAACCCTTTAGTTTCTCTTAATAAAAAATAATTTACAATCCTATAAGTAAATTTTACACACGTACATTATCATCATCATCCTCCTCGTTTACAATCATCCTCGTTTACAACACAAATCTTTTTGTTTAGTATCATCATCATCCTCCTCGTACTCGTGATCATCATCCTGTTCTCTTTATCATCACCCTATTCTCATTTTCTTTATCAGGTAATTTTTGTGTTTCGTCTTTAGGGTTTTAAGATTGAAGTTCATCTTTTTGTTTTCATTTTCTATTTATCGTTCTCTTTATCATTCCTTTCTAAGTTTTTAGAGTTTTAGAATCTCTGCATGACTCTTTATTTGTTCAGTTACTATTTCATTCATTTCAAGGTCTTAGGGTTTTAGAATCGCTGTATGCATGACTCTGTTCCGTTACTATTTCATTTATTTTGAAGTTCTTAGTGTCTTAGGATTATCATGGGTGAAAAACGGAAAAGAGTAGACAACAATGATAAGGGGGATAAGCCTGGTGAGAGGGGTGCTTCGAAGTGCTCTGCAGCCCTTGCAGCTATAGCGGCAAAAACGCCGATGGAAATAACATGGAGTGTGAAAGGTGTTCCTACTGGTCCAAATGCTAGCCATTTAGCCACTTGGATTGGAGTTACAACCAAACAGTTTGCGCCTATTGATTTAGATGATTTCAGGAATATAAATCCTGCATTGCAGAACTTACTCTTGATCCGTATAAAGGTATGATAATTTCTTTAGCTAAACACCATTTTATTTTGCATAAGTTACTATTACATAAGGCAGGAAGCCGTATAAAGGTTCGTGTAAAGGTATGATATTAGACAGCCGCTTATTAGTATATATGATGATGATGCGGGAAGCTTTCGATATTCCAGACTGCCATGATAAGTATCTATTACGTAAGGCAGCGGCAGTCTTAAGGCAGTGGAGGTGTGACCTTGCCAAATTACACTTGTATGTCGACAAGGAGACGGGGCAGATGCATAAGAGCCCACCGACAAAGTACCCCCACATCACTCAGCAACAATGGGATAATTATAAGGCGAAACGAGCTACTGAAAAGTTTCAGGTTAAGTATCCATGTCCTATGTTTACATTTTTGTAAAACTCTACTTAAGGTTACATTTTTCTAAAAGTTTCAGGTTACATTTTTCTAAAACTCTACTTGTATCTATAATTTTCTAATTGTCTCATCTACTTGCGATTTTATATGATTTGAAGAGCGTTAGCGCCAGAAATCGTGCTAACATCTCACAGAAGCGGGGGGTATATTATGGTTCTCGAGGCGGTTACAGTTTGATAGAAGAAAATCTCGTAAGTATCATCTATATATTAGATTTTTTTAATCATACTTGGACTTGATATACACGTATACATATATTATTTTTGAGTTAATGTGTAGGTGTCAAAGGGTGTGACCGACTTGAATCGGCACGTAACTTATAAAGAAGGACACACGCCTAAAGGATCCCGAAAATGTAACGAATATGATCAGGAAGTCTTGGCCAACATAGTAAGTATTATTTTTATTAAGACGGGTTTTTAATAACTTTATTGTTCCATTCTTGTATGTCTAACTATCTATTTATTTTAGTAACAAAAATTAAATTAAGTTTATTTAATATATTATAGGAGAATGTTCTGAAGGAGGTTGCGGAAGGGAAATTCACTCCGAGTGGTCGTGACGACGTTCTTGCTAGAGCGATCGGCCGTCCCGAGCATCCAGGTCGATTGAGGGGCGTCCCATTACATGTCGGAGTCACGAAATATTATGGGACAACAAGCTCGAACAAGAAGAAGAAAAACAAGGGGAAGGCTGACATGGTACCATTTGTTATTGTCATTTAAAATTCACATGTTATTGTTTTAACAAAATGCTGATTCTACATTTTGGGCGTGCAGGTTCTGAAGAGTCAAGGGCGAGATCACCTAAGAGGGGGAGGGGGTGAATTAAGTGTCTATTTAAAATTTTAAGCTTAATTAAAGCTTCTTTAAAAACTCTATGATCACTAAGACACTACTTAGAAGAAAGGAGAAGTTGACACTTCGAACTAGAAAGTTAGAAGTATTCAACAACGATTCAGCCAGTAAATGTCACAGTGGAATCAACAGTGAAATCTGAGTGCAGCGGAAATATTAAAAACGAAATAGACAAAACTCAAGGATGTTTTTTAAATTGGTTCGGTCACTACTCCGCGACCTACATCCAACGTTATCTTATTAAACATCTTTGAAGTAAACTCATACAAACAAAGACCCCGAATAATAAAACAACTCCCCAACCTACTCCGGTTGCTATTTGCTCAATGCTACTCCGCACCAAGACTTATGCTCAAAGCTACTCCGCTAAGAGACTTCCCCAACTCTTTCGAGTTGCTATTGCTCAAGACTACTCCGCCAAGAGACTTCCCCAACTCTTTCGAGTTGCTAGTTGCTCAAGATAACTCTATCTTAAGACTTGTTCTACTCGTTTGTTACAAGACTTGTGTTTCTCAAAATGTTCACAAAATGAACGGTGGAGAAAACAATTAAGTACTAACACGAGATCATCGAACACAATACATGCTTTGTTACAACGAACTAGCTCTTTGTAAAAGACTTAAGAAAAATATTTTGCAAAACAATTAAGTATGAAATGTTAAATGATTTTTGCAAAGATAATTACTCAATAAAACTCAATGTCTTTTAAGCTTGAAAATATTTTGTTGTTGCACACTTGTTCAAATGAAATATGCATGGTATTTATAACGCAAAGTAGAGTATACTTCACACTACAAATAAGACACTACAATGTAATACAAGTGTTAGAAAATATTAAACAATTGAAGCTTGAACAACAAGAAGGTCAATTAAGGCACAATAAACCATGACCCCTTATGCAAGCCAAATGAATTACTTGCACAAGTAATCAAGCTTACTAGTCACCTTAATTTGGCAGCCACACTTAGACAAAATAAGGGTAGTTTTTTCAACAAGAAAGAGCATAAATGGTAGTGACCAAATATAGATAAAGTAAACAACCCATTTTTGGCAAGTGTCTTTTTGTGCAAGCTACCCCTTCTCCAAGACAACCAAAGCTTTCTTTCATTTATAAAGATCAAACCAGAATATTTAGCAATGTAAAATGTTGATCAAAAGTTTGGAAAACTATTTTCAAGAGTTAAATATTTTCGAAATATTTAAGAGCCAGAAACCACAGTGACATGTTACTGTCAGTTTTGAAGTACTTAGCATGAATCGAGTTTAATGATCTCTTATACAACACTATGACTCTAACAATGACAATATTCATCTCTTGATCTTCTTGTGCAACCTTGAACAACTACTTGAGCTTCCATAGCTATAAGATTAAAACTTAAGAGACACACATTATATTAACAATAAGATTAATTTGTCTTAAGGCATCATCAACCAATCTAATCTAGAAATGGTCTCAACAATTTCCCCCTTTGATGATGGCAAGACAAATAAAATTGAATGTGTTCTTCCCCCTCAATCTATGGTCAAGGTTCACAAGTCTAAACATATCACAAGTCAAAACATGATCAAGATAAGACGCATACATGGTCAAGGTACTTTGGTCAAGTCTATACTAACTTAAGTAGAATTTCAAATCGCTAAGCTAACATATTTACGGTGAACGCAAGCCTAAGAGTTATTGGATCACACATGCACACAATTTTAACAACTTCCCCCTCTTGACATCATCAAGTAGGAAGAATAACATTCTAATGCAACAAAGTGACAAAGTTAGTTTACAAACCACATAGTTCAAGAAAATTAAACAAATATTACCAAGTTCATGCAACAATATAACAAACATATAGCCATGAGCAAAATAATATAAGGCTTGGTTAGGCAAAATGATAGGTTAAGAAGAGAGTAGGGCCAAGAGTTCTAGGACATGTTATCGTCCTAATCAATCATCATACTCATTATCGGTTTTTTCCCGACTTTGGTAAGATCGGTAAGAATAGTCTTCAACTCCGTATTTTCCATCCGAACTTCCACTACCTCTTTGCTTTTCCCAACCTCACACTTCTCTTTTGACGAGTTTTTGCTTTCGATTCGGTTTTCTCACCATCATTGAACAAATATTCATCATAAAAAATCATTCAACTCCTTGATTTGTTCCTCATTCAACTCGTTTTTTTTTTTTTTTTTTTTTCATTTCCTTCTCTTTTTCTCAATCTTTTTCAATCATTTCCTCTTCATCACCTTTTTTTTTTTAATTCAACTTCTTTTTCTTAACAATCTCCTTTTCTTCATCTCCTTTTTCGGATTCTGTTTCGGTTCCCTTCTCATTTTCCACTTCGTTTTCTTCCTCTCCAAAACACTTTTTCATTTTCCTCAATTTCTTTCTCAATGTTCTCTTCAACTTTATTGATAATCACACCACAACCAACATGTAGAGGGAGTCGTGGACTTTGGTTTGAACGAATCCCGAATTTTTTTGACAGTTTTGATTTGGGCTTTCTTGGGAGGCATTATTTCAAGTAGAAAGGTAAGTGTTATGGAAGGTATGATGGAGGTTATATGTGGGATGGTTAAGGCATGAAGAAGGAGTAAAGGTGATGTGATATTTTGGTGATTTGTTTTGTTGGCTCTATGCATGTCACATTATTACACAAAGGATAATACTTGTTAATTAACATTCAAACATGGTTAATAAAACACACTTAATCACATATGTACACATTAAAATGTATCAACCACTCTAATCAATCATTGAGGCAAATCGTCTACTCATAGAATTATGCGCAATCCAACAAACCAATTTCCAACCGAAGTTTTATGAATTGTTCTCTTTCAAGCGGTTTTGTAAAAATGTCGGCAATTTGATTTTCGGTTCTACAAAAGTTAAGACGGATTTGACCTTTTTCCACATGATCACGTAAAAAGTGATGTCTTATGTCAATGTGTTTAGTCCTTGAGTGTTGTATCGGGTTCTTAGAAATGTTAATGGCACTTGTATTATCACAAAAAATAGGAGTGGAATCGAATACATTACCATAGTCTTTCAATTGTTGTCGAACCCATAAAATTTGCGCGCAACACAATGCGGCACTAACATACTCGCTTTCGGCGGTGGAAAGAGCGACGGTGTTTTGTTTCTTTGAAGCCCATGAAATTAAACAAGGACCCAAGAAAGTTGCAATTCCGGACGTGCTCTTTCTATCAACGACGCTTCCGGCGTAATCCGCATCCGAGTACCCTCATTCCTCTTGAATTGATTAAGTTCCTCTTGCATCTCTATCACCCAATTTGCATCTCCAAGGGCCATGGTGATATTTGTCGGTTCGGTTTGTGAGAGGAACGCATGAAATGCAAAGAAATCATTGAGGGATTCTCTTGTCTTTCTTCCCGAGTTCAGGTCACTGGTTAAGTTTTGAGAAGGGGTGAGATGATTGGTGCTTCCACTTTCTAGGTACGATTTGTGAGCTTGAGGCATTTTCGGGTTCTGATGTCACAGTGGGTTCCACAGTGACATCTGGTTCATTTGGTCGAGTTTTAATGGGGGTTCGTTTCTGGTTGTTCATTTAGTTCATGTGGTTCCCCATTCCCCCTGGATGTACTAGCCTCATTTTGGTCAGAAAGTGGATTCATTCCCCCTGAATTTTGACCCGTCTCACCATTTAACAGTGGATTCAACTGTGAAATGGTCTCTTCCTCGTTATGTACTTCATCCATGTCATGTCGAATCATTCCAAGCTCAAAGTCCTCATCTTCATCATCCTCTTCCTGTTCATTAGAATGAAAAAGATTTGACTCATCAAAAATGACATGTACACTTTCTTCCATTTTCATAGTTCGTTTATTGTACACTTTATAAGCCTTACTACGATCCGAATATCCAACAAAAACGGCCTTATCACTACGAGCATTAAATTTACCCAAATTATCCTTTCCATTGTTGTGAACTAAACATTTGCTTTTAAAGCATTTCAAATAGGATAAATTAGGCTTTCTTCCTTTAAGCAATTCGTAGGGAGTCTTATTAAGCATTTTTCGGATCATAACATGGTTATAAATATGGCATGATGTGTTGAAGGCTTCGGCCCAAAAATTCTTTGGCACTTTACTAAAGAAAAGTGGCCAAACATAACGTGAAAAATCATCAACAATCACACACAAAAAACGACTACCACCTCTACTTCTTATACGCATAGGACCACACAAATCAATATGAAGAAGTTCAAGAGGTTTTGAAGTACTAACAAACTTTTTGGATTTAAAGGAGGATCGAACTTGTTTTCCTTTAGCATAATCTTCACACAACTTATTAAGGTCGAATTTCATGTTAGGAATGCCATTTACTAGATCGAGTTTTCTAAGGGTGTTCAATGTTCTAGCGTTTACATGTCCTAATCTTTTATGCCAAAGCCATGAGTCGTTCTTTAAAGCGCTCATACAAGATAATGTTTGATTTGGCAAGGCACAAAGATTAGTCAAGTAAACGTCTCTAACACGTTTTCCTTCCAAAATAACTTCCCTTGTATTTACATCTAGTACACGACATTCACTAGCACAAAACTCAGCAATATTACCATTATCGCACAATTGAGATATGCAAAGAAAATTATGCTTCAAACCTTTGACAAGCAACACTTTGTCGACACAATGTGACGATGACTTACCAACCTTCCCGATTGCAACAATTTTACCTTTCATATTATCGCCAAACGTCACGGTGCCACTTTTGTAGGCTTGTAGCGAGAGAAATTGGCTTTCACTTCCCGTCATATGACGAGAACATCTACTATCCAAGTACCAATTGTTGCGGCCTCTCACTAATGCCTATAAGAAATCAAACTTTTAGTTTAGGAACCCAAATAAATTTGGGCCCCTTTTTGTGAATCGCATCATTAATCAAGTCTTTTCGGATCCACATCTTTTTAACCACTTTGATGTTCTTATTAATGTCATTCCATCTCTTAGCACAACCATTAAACACATGACCGGTCTTGCCACAATAATTGCAAATTATATACTCGGGAAGGCCAGCGTACTTTCTTCTTCTAAAATCGGTTTTGCTTGGGTCTTGGTTTCGAACACAACAATGAACGTTGTTGTGCTTGAAACCGAGTCCAACTTTCTTTTCAGCATTTTTAGATTGACTTGTAAGAAAGTCTAAAATAGTTTGGCTTCCTTCCCATTTATTGTAAAACTCTTTTGCAACCACTAACTCTTTATTCAAGTTTTCAACTTTAGCAAGAAGGTCAAGATTTAGATGTCCTACTTTGTCAAAAGCAGCTTTAGCATGATTATTCTCATCAACCAACATTTCATAGACTTCTTCAAGACTCTTAACATGATTCTGACATGAGTTGAGGTTCTTTAAGAGTGAGTCACGTTCATTGATTAAGTTATCAACTTGTCGGATTAATGACTCATTTTCAGTTTTAACAGCAGATATCACAGTGGAATTCACTGTGACATTAGACAGATTAACCTCTTTAACAAGACTCGCATTTTCTTTCTTTAATCTTTTGACTTCCTTTTTAAGAGAAGGTATGATGTTACTCTGCTCTAATTCATCTAGACACTCTTTTAGACAAACATTTTCTTCAGCTATGTCCTCAATTTGAGTTTGCATAGCGTCAAGTTTTTCATTCTTTTCACGACATTTGTCAAGTAGATCATCAAGCATCAAACATACCTTTTCTTTGGAGAAGGATCTAACCTTTGTCTTGAGATTATTTACCTCATCATCGAAATCATGGTCAGAATCATCGGAATGTGCCATGAGACATTTTGCGGACACTCTCTTTGAAGACTCGGGAACATCAAGTTTTAGACGAGTTGTCATGCAAACTTTGGCATCCAATTCTTCCCCGGAAGACTCTTCTTCCTCGGAATCAGACATACCCCAGATTGCAGACATGACTTTGTGTTTGTATTCTTTCTTTGCAAAATCACGTTTATCCTTGGATTTGAATTCATTCCATTTAGGACAATCTTTGATAAGATGACCTTTCTCCCCACATTTGAAACAAACAACGGATGAAAATGATCTCTTCTTTTGAAAAGCTTTCTTTCTAAAATTGTTGAACTTTTTAGGAACATGATTATTGATCATATCCGCCATATTACGAGAGTAAATGGCCTGCTCATCGTCTCCATCATTTTCCTCATCACTTGAGGTTGATTTGAGTGCGAGACCTCTAGCTTTAGAGCATTCACCCGAACGCTTCATGAGAGTTAACTCATGAGCCATGAGTGAGCCCATTAGTTCATTGAGGGTCAATTTGGATAGATCTTTAGCCTCCTCTATAGCCGTCACCTTCGGTTGCCATTTATCACTTAGGCTACGAAGGATCTTTCGGACTATGTCCTCGGATTCGAAATTACGTCCAAGACTCTTAAGTTCATTAACAATACTAGAAAAACGTGAAGAAAGACTATTAATTGACTCGTCACGCTCCATATTGAACATCTCATATTGTTGCATGAGAAGGTCAATACGATGCTTCTTAACTTGAGACGTTCCCTCATAAGCAAGGCTTAAGGTGTCCCAAATTTCTTTTGCCGAGGTACATCCGGAAATCCGGTTAATTTCTTGTTCACCAATGCCATATTGAAGAATGGACATGGCCTTAGAATTTTTCTCGACTTTACGATAATCAGCCTCGACATACTTATCCTCACTTTTTACGGAACTAGTGCCATCAGCATTAGTGACCGTTATAGCAAGGGGACCTTTTTGAATTATGATCCAACATTCATAATCTGTGCTTTTGACATAGTGCTCCATACGATGTTTCCACCATGAGTAGTTATCCCCTTCGAATATGGGATACTTAGTATGTTTCCCGTCCATGACTATAGGATCAACTCTTTGGTAATTAACCAATATCAAGAGCACAAGGCTCTGATACCAATTGAAGAGTCAAGGGCGAGATCACCTAAGAGGGGGAGGGGGTGAATTAGGTGTCTATTTAAAATTTTAAGCTTAATTAAAGCTTCTTTAAAAACTCTATGATCACTAAGACACTACTTAGAAGAAAGGAGAAGTTGACACTTAGAACTAGAAAGTTAGAAGTATTCAACAACGATTCAGCCAGTAAATGTCACAGTGGAATCAACAGTGAAATCTGAGTGCAGCGGAAATATTAAAAACGAAATAGACAAAACTCAAAGATGTTTTTTAAATTGGTTCGGTCACTACTCCGCGACCTACATCCAACGTTATCTTATTAAACATCTTTGAAGTAAACTCATACAAACAAAGACCCCGAATAATAAAACAACTCCCCAACCTACTCCGGTTGCTATTTGCTCAATGCTACTCCGCACCAAGACTTATGCTCAAAGCTACTCCGCTAAGAGACTTCCCCAACTCTTTCGAGTTGCTATTGCTCAAGACTACTCCGCCAAGAGACTTCCCCAACTCTTTCGAGTTGCTAGTTGCTCAAGATAACTCTATCTTAAGACTTGTTCTACTCGTTTGTTACAAGACTTGTGTTTCTCAAAATGTTCACAAAATGAACGGTGGAGAAAACAATTAAGTACTAACACGAGATCATCGAACACAATACATGCTTTGTTACAACGAACTAGCTCTTTGTAAAAGACTTAAGAAAAATATTTTGCAAAACAATTAAGTATGAAATGTTAAATGATTTTTGCAAAGATAATTACTCAATAAAACTCAATGTCTTTTAAGCTTGAAAATATTTTGTTGTTGCACACTTGTTCAAATGAAATATGCATGGTATTTATAACGCAAAGTAGAGTATACTTCACACTACAAATAAGACACTACAATGTAATACAAGTGTTAGAAAATATTAAACAATTGAAGCTTGAACAACAAGAAGGTCAATTAAGGCACAATAAACCATGACCCCTTATGCAAGCCAAATGAATTACTTGCACAAGTAATCAAGCTTACTAGTCACCTTAATTTGGCAGCCACACTTAGACAAAATAAGGGTAGTTTTTTCAACAAGAAAGAGCATAAATGGTAGTGACCAAATATAGATAAAGTAAACAACCCATTTTTGGCAAGTGTCTTTTTGTGCAAGCTACCCCTTCTCCAAGACAACCAAAGCTTTCTTTCATTTATAAAGATCAAACCAGAATATTTAGCAATGTAAAATGTTGATCAAAAGTTTGGAAAACTATTTTCAAGAGTTAAACATTTTCGAAATATTTAAGAGCCAGAAACCACAGTGACATGTCACTGTCAGTTTTGAAGTACTTAGCATGAATCGAGTTTAATGATCTCTTATACAACACTATGACTCTAACAATGACGATATTCATCTCTTGATCTTCTTGTGCAACCTTGAACGATTACTTGAGCTTCCATAGCTATAAGATTAAAACTTAAGAGACACACATTATATTAACAATAAGATTAATTTGTCTTAAGGCATCATCAACCAATCTAATCTAGAAATGGTCTCAACAGGTTCAGTTATTGGCCTCCGTGATACTGAAGATGAATTCTGGAGGCAAGCCTTCCGAAGAAGAATTGAAGATGATGGAGGATGTCATTAAAAAGGGTGAGGTAGTGCAACAGATTTGTCAAGAGGCAGACACTACTACCTTGCCAATACATGAGGAGACGGCTGAGAAGATGGGTGAGGTACCTACTGCTGTCGAGGTTTTAATACCTCAAGCCGATAAGGTAAATATGATTTTTTTTTCTGCATTTGTTCTTTCCAGCAGCCATGCCTTTGATTGGTTTATTTTATTAGGTAAATGAGTCGGAAAAGGGGACGCAACTTGAGGAGACGGGTGAGGTACCTAATGCTGCTGAGGTTTTGATACCTCAAGCCGATAAGGTAAATACGACTTAACCATTTTGAACCTCTGCATTTGTTCTTTCCAGCAGCCATTGCATGCCTTTGATTGGTTAATTAATTTTATAAGGTAAATAACTCTGAAAAGGGGACGCAACTTGAGGAGCCGGCTGAGAAGACGGGTGACAATAATGAGGTATGTAGAATATAAGAAGTTAGTATATGCTGTCAGTGCTAAATCTGGTCTGGACATGTTCAAGTATAATAGCCTACCCACCAACAATAAATACTTGTAACTAACTTTACATTATATACTCAATATAGATCATTTATGATATCTATTATATTTTGGTATTTAGTAAATAATGTGTAATCTTCAGGCCAAAAACAAGCGGGTAGTTATGCTCACCGACCCTTCATCCAAGGATGTGGTTCGTGTTGCCCGGGGTTATGTAATATACCCAAAGCCCAATGACTCAGCGGAAACCATCTTGGTTCATGGCGTACCACTCTTGCCGAATCATGCAAAAGTGGAGATAATGGTAGTCGCGAAGGGCTGTGAAACCCGTAAACTGCCCGTCCCAGTCCGTGACGAACTTCTAATTCTGGCAGATGCGGTTAACTGTTTTGTCCAATGGCCTATTAGCCACATTTTCTTGCCTCGTGATCAAAAAATTCAACAGAATGTAGCCGGGGTTAGAAAAATACATCTAATTTAACCAGCCTTTTGTCTTTGTTCATCACCTTCCTAAATAGTGAAATTTATATGTTATATTTTTGTTTTGTAGATAACAAAAAACATGGATAAGTCTAACTCAAAAGACAATAATATTTCTACTACCTCGTCAAAACAACAACTTGATGAGGTATTTAATCAACTCTCTTTATATTTTAAGTTCTACTATCGCCTCATCATTGAAAGAGCAACTTAATTTAGTTAGCCACATGTAGGTTGTGAAAGGTAGCACACCGCATCATTTCCCCAAGCTGAAAAAGGTCAGGAGTCTATCCCGTACTAAATATCATGGGAACGTTTACATGGAAAAAGTACGAACAATGACGATGATGGACCTTTATAAGGAGGCTGGTGATCGCATAGCAAGCGAGCAATTAATAATTATTCCGCTCGAGGATGATATTGTAGGGGTAGAACGTCAAGCAATTCTGTCATGGGAAATTCTAGCCATTTGGGCTGGCCTTGACGAGATTGATGTCCAACACCTATATGTTTGGATGAAGTAAGTTTCTTAATAAATTAAATCATGCAGTATTCTAATATTCTGACTAAGATATAGTGTTTTTAATATCGGAATTAAAACCGTCATGTAGGTACTTGAACTCGGTTGTGATCCCCGAGACCAATAATCCACTTGCTCAATACGGATTCCTGTGCCCAAATGTTTTATCTATGCATATCGGGATGTTTTCGTATGAAGAACGTGTAGATTATATTGCTGCGGAATTGGCGAAAAACAATAAGCTCATTTTTGCCCCTTATAATGAAGTCGGGTAATATATAATTAATATTACGATTCCAAATACAATTGCATTTTTATATGTTTGGTTATGATGCATGTTGTGCTTGTTAATAATGATGTGTCTCTCGATCTCTAGGAGACATTGGGTGCTAGCAGCGATCAATCCGACCAAGAAGAAAGTATTTTGGTTGGACTCTTTGCATGGACAACCATCCGAGACCTTTAAGAAGTTGATTATTAAGTAAGTTTATAATACTGATGATGATTTGGCACATAATATTAAGTTTCATTTATTATTATTAAGTAAGTTTATGTGACTTTCGGCCTCTTTCCTTTTTTAAAGGGCCTTTGAGAAGAAAAGAGCAAACCGGCGATCAACCGACAGAATATTCTGATGATGGCCCTACTTTTATTACGATAACAGGGGTACGTACGCGCAAATACAATACCTTAATAATTAAGTGCATTAAACTAATTACGCATATACATCTGTCTTTTTTAATTACGCATTAAACTAATTGGTAATTGCCTTCTCGTCTCTTCATTTATTATGTAATAATAGGTCCCTAAACAGCCGGATAGCATACAATGTGGATACTACGTTTGTCGTTTCATGTTGGAGATTATTAGGCGAAGATATATCAACATTCCAGAAAGAGTTAGTAGTTTAATGTAAATATTATTTACGTTTTTTCATTAGAGCTGATATCTTTTCTGCTATATATATATATATGATCGATGTTGCTAATTATGTATGCCTATATTGTTACCCTACTGATCGATGTCTTTTATTTGTTTTATCCGCAATATTTACTCAACACGCCACATGTCCCTGAGTACACTAAGCACAATATAGACGAGGTAAAGGGCTTGTGGGGCAAATACCTCCTTGAACATTATGGTAAGAAAGAATAAATGAAACTTAGATTATTTTGGAAGCAGATAGGGAACTTTAATTTGTAGAAGTCATTAGAGCAAGTTGTAAGTATGAATTGCTCTGAAAGAGATCATTTTGGTTGTATATATCATTTTGCTGCTGCTGTACATGAATTGCTCTGATTTATATATAGATATATCATTTTGCTGCTTCTGAAATTGGTTTATGCGTGCTGCTGCTACTGCTGCTGATTTATGCAGGATTTTCACTGGCAGGGGAACAAATTACAATTTTTTCAAAAACAAAACTAAAAATAATAACAACGGTTTTTCAAAATTCATTAAAAGCGTTGTAATATATTTCCCACCAAAACTATTCACACGTTTTAACAACGGTGTATTCTAAAATACCTGTTGTTATTAAAAACTTTCCACAACGGCTTGTTTAATATACTCCGTTGTAATTAACAATTATTCACAACGGGTTTAAAAAACAATAGCGTTGTTATAATATTTCCCACCAAAACTAATCATATCTTTAACAACGGTTTTATTTAAGAGAACAGTTTTCGTATCTTTCCCACCATAATTATTCACACGTTTTAACAACAGTTATCTAGTAATAACAACGACTTTGTACCGTTGTTAAAACTATTCACAACGGTAATTTCATTAAATCGGAACCGTTGTTAAAACCTTTAACAACGGAGGCTTTAACAACGTCCGCTTTTTAATATTACAACGGTTTTTAACCATTGTCATAGCCTGTTTTTGTAGTAGTGTTGATAGCAAGCGAGTTACCAAAATGCATAATCGTGAACTGAGTTTGAAGCCAAATTGTGAAGGCAAATTATTTGTAAAACTAAGTTGCATATGTGTATCTTGTTTATTGTAACTTGGAACTCCTTTCCTCAAAAAGTGGCAAAATGCTAGATCAATTCTACTTTTTTTTTTCATGTTGTATAATTAATTATATAATTTAAAGTTCCCAAACTACCCTTTTCAATTTATTACTTGGTAGAATTCAAATTTTAGGAGAGAAAGGTGAAAATACCTAATTAATTACTATAATACCCTCGGTGACGGCCAATTTGAGTACCACCCGGTGGCGCTATCTCATTTTCCTTATTTTTATTACTCGAAGCCACCTGAGAATTATTCCCATGGAGAAAAATGATCTCTCAAAGGCAATTAATGGCGCCCATGGAGAAAAATGATCTCTCAAAGACAATTAATGACGCTTAGCTGTCTAATAGTGTAACCACAATTTTTGCAAAAGTATGTACATAATATATATGTATTTAAAACATAAGATATGGGAGCGGCGAATTACCAATCATGGTGGATGGATTTTAAACCCGACATTGCTTCAGCGACTAAAGTTGTTGACATTGTTGTTCCGGATTCAATGCTACATGTCCAAGTCTTTTCTCCCGCAACATGCGCAGATAATGGGACAATCATTTGGCCCAGGGCACATATATCAGGTTGTACATGATAAATAAGTTTAATTTAATATTTGAAGTCTAATAATATTATTATAAGGAAAACATGAACGTGATAGCACAATAAATAAATCATGCATTTATATAGCAAGAACCACAATAAGTGATATCCTTTGTATATACATTTTTAACGATATGTTTTCGATATTAGACGTCCTATTACCCAGCTTAGTGGTGCAATAAAGTCAGGTTCTAAACTTGACTAGTTAAATCTTTAAGTAACCCCAAAATTTATATATGAATCATATAAAAAGCACAATCATCTTTGTTTCAATTAGAAAGATTTAGGAAAATGGAAAAAATAAAAAAAATTATTTCCCAATGCAAGAAATCTCTCTTCTATTTGAAAATCAAAACACGATAGTGAGAATTACCTTAATGATATCAAATTCCCTAGGGTTGAGTCCATTCGAAAAAATTCATCAAAACAGGATAATCTTTATCATCGAGTCATCGTCGGCGGTTGGAAATATCTCCGACATACATTCCTTTTGGTTGTTGACTTAATTACAGCTTCAATTATTTTACAGTTTCCAATAATGTAGAATCTTTTCCAAGATCTTTTGCGAAACAGCAGCCGCCGCTAGAGGGAAAACATTTGTTGATGTTCGCAAAATTGATTTATCATTGATGTTAATATAATGAATAATATAAGAGTAATTGAAAGATAATGAATGTTAGTTAACCGAATTCATTCGAACGTTCGAATAAATCAGGTTAACTAGCAAATCAAGTACCAAACTTTGCATGATTGCATATGTGATAATATTTGGTTGTGAAAAAAACATATTTAACATTTTATTTATTTATTTTATGTATATCTTGTTTACCACAGTACATTTTTTGCCATGGGAATAAACTGTTTGCCACGGGAGTTATTAGCCACGAGAGAATCCGTGGCCAAAAATATAATTATCGCAACATTATTGTTTTTATCGTGGTTTTCAGTTAGCCAAAGTCAGTTGCGCCACGAAAGATATTCTCGTGGCAACATAGTTTAACCACAAAAATTAATCATTTGCGCCACGATTTTTGACGTGACCCAAGTGCTAATTTGTATTAATGGATGCGGCTTACGACTATGTGGATATAATGTCGATTTCTTTAGGACTTTCAATTGATATTCCTCCACAGACAACTCAATGGAACTTTGTATGATGTTTTTTTTTTGAAATAGTTTGTTGGGTAGCCGATGGTGATTATGGACATATATCAGATAATGTTGAAGAAAAACAAAAATCACGGGTAAATAAAGTTGCAAATTATGAGTTTTGACAAATAATTGTATGTTGGTGCATGTAACATTGACAAATATTTTTGTACCAATATATGTCTGGGTGATAATCAAATTATAAAGGTAACGTTTCTATACATTTCTCCCAAATTTAATTCAACCATTTAAACGATTTTTTTTCTCATATATATTTTTCGTGCATTCATGATATTTTATTAGAGACATTCCACCAATCTTTTTTAAAGGACCGGGAAGTGTCCACTTATTAACTCTACCTAACATACAAATAATCAAAAATTACAATTGGATAAAAGTTTGTAAAAATGCTCGGAATAACCTCTATTTAAAAGCTTTTTTTTGAATAATCTTTTTTTTTTTGAATAATTGAAGTTTGTCTTATAAATATAAACTTGTGTTGTCCATTTATCTTGCTTGTGTGAACTTGTGTAATAGGATTAATATATTCTTGTAGACAAGGTTTTGATATATCTACGTGCTTACGTGTAATACAGGGAAAAATATAACACCTTAGATCCTGACAAATTTAGGGCAAATTTATATTTTGTACATATACAGTGTTCAATCATGCTGATAAGACAGTAAATGAAGCCAAACGAGCAGTGACGAAAGACATTATTTTCTATTCTACCGTAGTATTATGACGTGATAAGAATGTTGTTAGAATATATAGTTAAATATAGAAAAAATTTTTTACAGTTATTGTTGTTAGTAGTTAGTTGATGGTTAGTAAGAGAGTTAGTTGACGGTTAGTTAGCTGATGGTTATTGTTGTTCACGAGTTATCTACTTGAACGCATTAGAGAGTTTTCCCAAGAGGTCGTCTATCCCAAAACTACTCTCATGATCACCTGAGCACGCTTAACAATGAAATTCTTATGTTGAGCTCCAAACTAATTTTTTTATTTAATTATTACTTTTAATCATTTTAAATGGTTTTTACTTTCAAAAACTATCTTTACTATTACTTAGGGGACTCCTGGAATGGCTTTAATCCTTATTTAAGAAAGGAACAAACACAGAGCTGATGTGTCAGCCTGTGGTTGAAAGTCAACAAGTCAAATCTATTTTTGCTTTTCCATATTTTAAGGGACCACTTTCCAAGTAGAATTTAATTACAAGTTTGCTAATGTTATGATTTCATTTAGCCTCATTCTGATTTGAAATGATACTATAAAATTACATCAAGTTTAATCAAAATTACAAATAGACAAATTAAATTTAAATTTCATCTGTTGCAATAATTTATACGATTAATAAATTCTTATATGAATTAACAAATAAAGCAGTTGAATCTATGAATTAAAAAATGCAACATGAAAAATAATTAAAATCCCTTATATTTTTAAGCCTAAATTTAACCAAGTAAATACCTAAAGAAAGATGTAGGATCATCAAAAATTATGTTTTAAGTAAAATCTAGAAAACCCTATAAAAGAATTCAATTTTACCCAAAAATTAATTAAGCCAAATCATTAAAAAAATCTATAATACACGAAAATATTTTAGGTCAAATATTTTGGCATTAGAAATTACGTAATACGAGTACTATTTTAACTTGAAATAAAACTTTACAAGAAAAAAACCGAAACAAAAATTCACTGGCCAAAAATTCAGTATCAGATACATGCAAGCACAGATACAGCCTTTTCCGCTAACCAATATCAATTTTATAAAACATTCGTCACAAGGGTGCAAATATGCAATTGGTAATATGAGAGAAAGAAGTGAGTTCTGAACTTATGGGGGCAATTACAGGGGTGAGGTTTAAGGGCGAAGGTGAGTCATTTTCAAAGTTTGTGTTATTTATGCAGATTGTTTTAGGGATAGTAAATTATACTACTTGGATGAGTGAATATGGGTTTACTATTTGGCATGGATGAGTTTGGGCTTTTGGTTGTCGAATTGTGAAGAATATTTTGGTCAATTTAGTTGGTGAAGTTGGGGTTTTGGTTGTTGCATCGTGTTACAAATAATATTTTAAGATAAAATATGTCACCATTTCTAAATAGAGTGTACTATTTCATGATATAATGTTTTAACTAAATTTGTCGCTTTTAAACAAAAAAGTAATGGCAATATTTTATCAGAAAATAGTTATATTTTATAATAAAATGGTGACATTTACCCATTTTCATTTCAAACGGATTTGATCCGTCTGAAATAAGAATATAAGACGAGAAATGTTAACCTTTTATAATAAAATGTTTCCATTATTGTAACTAAAAATGATTCCTTAATGCAGGTCAATCTACCCACTTCGAGCAGGAATAAACTATAACTAAGCTTCCGTAATAGGTTGTTTTAATATAATTAAAATATATCAAGGTTTACGGGTTCATATACCTTTAAAAAGGACGTGTCGGGCTAGGCTAATATTTAACAAGTCTATATATTTATATCTACATTTATGTCTTCACAAGATTGTATGTGCACATTTGCATAATATATAGTAACATAGTTTGTTATTATAAATTATATCCTTTTTTATTATATCAGACAAACGTTAATATATACTACAATACAGGTATAAAGCTTTGTAATATAATACTAAAATTAACGCCGATATGTGCAGTTTTTAGGGTTATGACAGCAAAAAAAAAAAGATATAAATTGATGGAATTGTTTCCAATATACCTGTGCAATTTGCACGGGTTTAAAACTAGTATGTATGAAAAATTAAAGGAAAAATATTATGGGTAATTTTTACAAGTAGTGATGATTGTTGCTCAAATTTGTTGCATCGTTTGAGAATTATTACAGGAATAATTGCTTTTACCCATTATTTGAGAGAATTTATCATATACTATATACTAAAGATGAAACATTTAGAAGCTCATATTGGTTCCTGATTTTTAGGAATTGAAAATTCTTGCTTTTTTGTTGAAACACACGTTCATTCTTTAGCATTTTATTATTCTCTCTCCTATATTTTTGTTAACTACTCTATCTTCTATACTTTCATCAAATTTTC
>JAIUZE010002576.1:0-21280 GCA_022085475.1 Heliosperma pusillum | reverse complement strand
AGGGCACCTAAAAACGAAACGACTCATAAATAGACCTTGTCAATCATCTAAAAGTACTCCAACCATTCGATTACTAATTCTTATGGCGATGCGAATCTTGTCTTCTATCAGATGACTCGTGCTCCTTTTACTGGAAAAGGAACACGAGCAAGTGAAGTATTAGGACTTATACACACGGATGTATGCGGTCCAATTACTATCCGAGCTAGAGGTGGTTATCACTACTTCATTACTTTTACCGACGACTTGAGTAGATATGGATATGTCTACTTGATGAGGCATAAAAGTGATGCTTTTGAAAAGTTCAAAGAATTTCAAAATGAAGTAGAAAACCAATTGAATAAAAAGATTAACACCCTACGATCCGATCGTGGTGGTGAATACTTGAACAATGAATTTGATTCACACCTAAAAGATTGTGGTATAGTATCACAATGGACTCCTCCTGGAACACCTCAATTAACCGGTGTATCCGAAAGGAGAAATCGAACTTTATTAGATATGGTTCGATCTATGATGAGTCTAACTGAGCTTCATGATTATTTTTGGGGTTTTGCTATCTTATCTGCAATATTTTCACTAAATCGAAGCCCGACTAAAGCGGCAAACAAGACTCCATATGAGATATGGACAGGAAAAGTCCCTTATTTGTCATTTATGCGAATTTGGGGATGCGAGGCTTTTGTAGATAGTCTGAGACGATAAACTCGCACCCATCTGCAATTTCTTTTTGTAGGATATCCAAAGGAATCACGTGCTTATTACTTCTACAATAAACACGAGGACAAAGTGTTTGTGTCTCGTGATGCAGTCTTTTTAGAAAATGATTTTAGTTCTAAAAGACAGAGTGGGAGAAAATTTGAACTTGATGAAGTCCAAGAGCCACAAACCGAAAAGGACGACAACGAGGAAAACGTTCCCTCTTCGTCTGGTACGGTCATTATTCCTTCGGAACCGAGGAGGTCAAGCAGAATTAGTCATCCACCTGATAGATACCTTGGTATTATAGAGGAAGGTGATGACTATAATGTGTTACTTTTTGAAAGTAACGAACCTACTACCTACAAAGCATCCATTTCTAGTCCCGACTCAAAGCTATGGCTAGGAGCCATGCAATCCGAAATGGATTCTATGTACGACAATCAAGTATGGGACTTGGTTGATTTAGCTAAGGAGGTACGACCTCTTCAGTGTAAGTGGATCTATAAGATCAAAAGTGGCATAGACAAACATAATGATGTTTATACAGCTAGATTGGTGGCAAAAGGTTTCACCCAAGTTCATGGTCTTCACTATGACGAAACCTTCGCCCCAGTCGCCATGCTTCGATCCATAAGGATTATCTTAGCGGTTGCCGCATTTCATAATTATGAATTTGGCAAATGGATGTCAAACCAACCGCCTTCTTGAATGGGATTCTCGAAAGAGGAAGTGTACATGACACAACCCCTGAAGGTTTATGTGTATCCATCAACCTAGAAGGGTAAATGCAAAAACTTAAAAGATCCATCTATGGTCTTAAGCAAGCATCCAGAAGTTGAAATCATCGTTTCGATCAAGTAATTAAACAAAATGGTTTCACTCGAAGTGTCTAGGAACCGTGTTTATACATGAAGTTTAGTGGGAGTAAAGTAACTTTTCTAGTCTTGTATTTAGATGACATACTACTCATTGGGAATGATATTCCAATGCTCACTTCTGTAAAGGAGTGGCTAGGAATACATTTCCAAATGAAAGACTTAGGAGAGGCCCAGCGCATCTTAGGTATCCGGATCTATAGGGATAGATCTAGAAGGATACTAGCACTAAGTCAAGAGACTTATATTGATAAGATTCTTGATCGGTTCAACATGAAAGACTCTAGAGAGGCTTTCTTCCTATGGGAAGTGAGGATCACCTTAGCAGTCCAAGTGCCCCACAAAAGCCTCCGAGGCAGATGAACGCCATGAATGAAATTGATCCCTTTACGCATCTGCCTGTTGGATCAATCATGCTATGCTATGAGTGGAACTCGTTCCGACGTTGCCATATGCTTGAGCATTCGACAAGTCCGTTACCAAGCAAATCCAGGTGAGAGTCACTAGATAGCCGTAAAGAACATCCTTAAGTACTTAAGAAGGACCAAGGATTCGTTCTTAGTGTTTGGAGGCGAGACTGAGTTACGTGTAAAGAGTTACACAGATGCCAGTTTCCAAACAGATAGGGATGATATGAAATCCCAATCCGGCTACGTTTATATGATGAATGGAGGAGCTGTTTGCTGGAAGAGTTTCAAGCAAAGGGTTACAGCGGATTCTACAACAGAAGCAGAGTACCTTGCAGCGTCTGAAGCTGCAAAGGAAGCTGTGTGGATTCGGCAATTTTTGGAAGGACGAACAGTAGTCCCCACTGCCAAAGATCCTATCACAATTTATTGTGATAACAGTGGGGCTATTTTTCAGGCAAAAGAGCCCAAGTCTAGTAACAAGTCTAGACATGTACTTAGGAAATATCATGTAATTAGAGATTACGTGGACATAGAGGAAATTGACATTTGTAAGGTTAGGACAGATGACAACATTGCTGATCCTTTAACCAAGCCTTTATCAAAGGCTAAGCATGATGGTCATGTCGTCACAATGGGATTGAGACGTGTGCCAGAATTCCTTTAGATTATGTAATATGTAATAATTGAATGTTGTATTAATTATTTCATATATGATAATTGCATTCATTGTTCGAGTTTTATTTTAAACTCTTTTATTTCGTTTGACTAAATTTAATACTTTGTGTATCCGAATAGATTGTTGGACCCTATTCAAGTGAATAGGACGAACTTAGTATTTTGTCCCTAGTCACTCAATGAGGTGGCGTCTCGAAATGACTAGATTGTAAGTCGATCGATGGTTGGTTCAGCACCATGGGGTCATGGAGATGACTGGTCGTTTACATAGACAGACTGTATGACACTCTGTCGGACAGTGACATTGTAGAGACCCTTAAATCAATTATTTGATGCCTGGTCGTGGCAGGGTCTTCTATCTTATTCCTATAAGTCGATTCTTTTGACTGGCGACCGTCTATCTGAGTCGGTGCAGTTTCCGATTGGTTTTGGTTGATGTTCTAGGTCGTGCCGTAAAAGGAGGCCGATGGACTTCTTCTGGATCATGGTGATCTGCATCATACAGAGTAGATGGATCAACAGGAATTGTCCACCCACGTTGGGTAAAAACATCTTTAGGCCACTCGAGGAGAAGTTACTGTAAATGCGTGGCCACGCTCGGAAAGAGATCTATGGTAGATTTTCCGGTCAGACAGTTACTCTCCATATCGAGAAAACCACTCTAGATATTGTCAATCGCAAGTGCGACCTGGAAGACACCTTGCGTTGAGTGGGAGATGTGATAAAGAGACAAGAGAATCGGTGACGCACACTTGTGTCAGACAAGTGGGAGATTGTTGGAGTAGGTGTCCTCCACAATAGTGCGCCACATAATAAATCTTATTATGGAATATAATTGGGATATTTATTGACTATATATATGATTAGTCAGTTGATTAACGTAAATCAATAACGGTTGGCTGACTAGAGTTTGACGTTATTGTCGTTTGACGGCGGTGATCAACTGATCCCTTTCGGTCACACCTAAAGGATGAAATCCAAATAGTAACTAATTATTTGTATATGATACAGTTAATTAGTACATTACATATATTCGATATGTACGAGAGTTAATTGTTAGAAATTGAGTTAAGAACTCAAATTCGATTAAGTTTATTTTTCAATTATGCGATAATTGACTAATAAATTTATATCTTATTTTAATACGATTAAATAAGATTTAACTTAGTAATTAATCGTTAAATTACTAAATTAGTTGAGGTTTTGAGATAGAGGTAATTAGTTAATTATATTTACAAGGAGTTGTAAAATAAATTAACTAAGCATTGTGGGACCCATTATATATTGATATAATGGTAAAATATTACTTAAAATGTTAAGTACATATTATTTATTTAATTGAGTCATATAATTGTTATATGATCAAATTAACACTTAATTATACAAGATAATTAACCATATGATCAATAAGTATTTGTGAGACAAATATCAAAAAATAAAAATGGATCAAACTAGGCCAATATGGCCGGTTACATTGTAGTTACAAAGTGATGATTGTTGTTCTTGTTTTTTACTCTTTAGTTACTTATTGAAAGTGACATAACAAGTAGTATACAATCATCACTTATACTACAACACTCCACTCTAATGCATGTGATCAAATTGAACAAAATAATAGTCATTTTTGGACTATGAGGTCCGGCCAAATGGCCTTTATAATGAACAAATGTTGTTCATTTTTATATACTTCATTTTGTGCAATTGTCATACTTCTTTCTAAAATACTTCCTGTCACTAATAACTCTCATATACTAATATTTCCTAAGTATTACTAGTGTAGTAATATAGTCAAATATTAGTAGTATATCATCTATCTTATTATCTAGTTAATAATAAGGGTAGATTATTTGGTGTCATCTTGGTGCAACTTGAAGGAGGTCTTCTAGTTTGGAGATTTTTTGTGTTCATCCATATTTGTAGCTCAAGAACAACAAGAAGGAGTTCTTGTTGTGCCCTTATATTTTCCATATCAATGTGAGGAAATTTCTTCTCTTATATAAATGTCTTTATATTTGCTTACATGTTGCATAGATCATTATAAATTAAATTAATAAGTAATTTAGTAAATAATTAGAGGAGTCTAATTAAGGTCTATGGACTTTCATGTCCCTCATGTCCCCAGGAAGAAGAAGGTTGATGCCCTTCCCGCCGAGGAAGAACCGATATCTGTACCCCATCCGGCTACCGTGGCCCTCGTCCAACCTTATCTCCCACCAAGTTCACCATTCCCCTAGGCTATGGGGTTCAAGGAGGTGTCCCTTTTTGGCCGTTGATGGGTCAGTTCCTGCTGCCTGGTTCTCTGTACTCCCTTAGCTCTACTCCTATCCCCGCAACATTGGACTCGACTGTTGAGGATGCCCTCAAGGTATGTTGCTTGGCCTTTTCCTTGGTTTGATCCCCCGTTGACCAAGTACTTTTCGCTTTATTCTCTGTTTCCTGATGCAGACCTTTCAGAAGGACCTCTTCATCCGCCACGATCATGTGCGGATGGTTAGGGAGGTGAATAATGCACAAAGAAGGTGCACATCTCTGGAGGCTCACCTGGTGAAGGCTCAGCCAGAGGTGAAGGTGGCGAAGGACCAGCTGGCTAGGACGCAGAAGGTGAACTGCTCCCTCTCAACTGGTATGAAGAGCGCGGAGGATAAGCTGAAGGTTTCTGAGGCCGGGCTCTTCTTCCTGAAGAAGGATCTCTCTCAGGCAGTGTTGTATGCTGCGTGGGAGTCCAAGATCCAGTGACTGAAAGAGTTCTAATCTGGGGAGTATACCTGGTGGGATCTAAAGGAGGAGGAGAAGGAGTTTTCTTAGCTCTACCCTTCCAAGCCGGATATGGACTTACTAAACGAGGTAAATAACTCTGAGGAAGAGAAGGAGATGGAAGAGGCCCCAGCTGAGGAGGAGGCGGCAACTGGTCCAGAGCAGGTCCTTGTTGATGCAGAGCTAGCCATAGTCAGGCGCAGGTGGTGATAATGATGCTGACGGTGGTGATGGTGGTGGCCAAGAGGCCAAAGTTTAGGTGCATGTGGCACTATGCTCTTATTTTCCGTTTTTGTCGAACTTTTGTTGTGTTTATTTTGGTGGTACTTTTTGGTTGTACTTTGTAAGATACTTCTAAGCTCGCCATGGGGCGAGTGTGTTTTGTTTTTATGAATGAATGTTTAGTAGTTTTAGTACTTACTGTGTGTAGCGCGCTTTGGGTGTGCTTCTGTTTCTGGGCCGCCATTGTCGATAGACGGTGGCTCTGGAGTCCCTTGTCCATATATCTGAGCGACACGCTACGTGGAGGTGTCTATGGTGGTTGAGTAGGGGTTAGACCCTTTATTCGCCCCGCGCACGCTGCTTGTACCGGTGGAAGAGTTTCTGCTAGTCTGGGTATGGCAGACTGCCTTCCAAGGTCAGTAGGGCTCCTTTAAGGAGGAGGTTTGTGGGCAGCCAAACATGATTTGAATAATCTGGAAATACTTTGGAACAAATATGAATTTCGAAAGTTCCTATCCTGAATATATTGAGAGCGAGGCAGCTGAAATGTTCTGATGATAATTGAATCGGTTTGTAAATTCTTATTCAAAGGTTTTGTTTGAAAATAAAAATCCTTTTTTTAATTGCAAAAGACTTTATTTGTTTGGCTGCGAAGGGTGTCAAGGGACCATACCTGGGGGTGCCTGGCTTGCGAAGCCTGTTTCAGATGTAGTATCTCTTAAGGTGGACTATGTTCCAGGGTTTGGATATGATCTCCCTTTCCATAGTCATTAGTTTGTATGCTCCATTTCCCACTATGCTCTCCACCTGGTAGGGTCCTTCCCAATTGTAGGCAAATTTCCCAGCCTGCTGATTCTTAGTGTTCTGGAAGACCTTAATAAGTACCAGGTCCCCCACCTGCAGAACCCTGATCTTGTTGTTTTTTTGTGACTTCTTGCCACCATCTACTTGTAGGAGGCCAACCTTACTTGTGCACTAGCCCTCAACTCATCTATTGTATCTAGGCTGCTAGCCATCTCCACTTGATTTCTATCTTCAGTTATGCACTCATACCTATGTGTGGGTACTCTCATTTCCGTGGGGATTATTGCCTCTGCACCAAAGGCCAAGCTGAATGGTGTTTGGCCAGTAGCCACCTTAGGTGTAGTTCTATCGGACCAGAGTACGAGTAGGAGTTCTTCTGCCCACCTGCCCCCAGCTTCCTCCGATCTTCTTTTTAAATTGTCAATTACTATTTTATTGTTGGACTCTGCCTAACCATTAGACTGGGGGTTCCGAGGAGTGGATTTGTACAGTGTGATGTTCCACCTGGCGCAAAAGGCCTCGATCTGGTTGGAGATGATCTGGGACCCATTATCACATACTATCTTTGAATGTATCCCAAATCTATAGATGATGTTGCGCTTGATGAACTATATGACTTGTCTTTCTGACACCTAGAGAATGACTCTGCCTCTATCCACTTAGAGAAGTAATCAGTCATGGCTAGCATGAAGACCTTGGCTCTAGGTAGTTTTCCCACAATGTCCATACCCCACTTCATGAAGGGCCATGGTGAAATGACCGGGTGTAGGGGTTCTGCAGGCTGGTGGGTTACTACAGCGTGTCTCTGGCAGGCGTCACATTTCTTGGCGTACTTCATGGCATCTTTCCACATGGTGTGCCAGAAGTACCCTTGTCGTAGTGCTTTGTTGGAGAGGTTCCTGCCCCCTGCATGATTTCCACACTCGCCGCTGTGGAGGTCATGCAAGACAGTTTCTGGTTCCTCTTTTCCAAGGTATCGTAAGTAAGGGCCCGCCAGCGATTTCCTGAAAAAGATACCATAAATTAGTATAAAGCGAGAGGCACGCATTTTGAAACTTCTTACCTCCTTCCTGTCTGCTGATAGTACGTCGTGTTGTAGCTAGTCCTGGTAATGTTTCCTCCAGTCTGGCTGGCCTTCCTCCTGTCCATCAGTACTGCTTAGTACCCATGCTTCCGTTAACCACTGTGTTCGAGTCTTGGACTCTCCACAGCTACCCTGCTCGTCTTTGTCTACCGCTGGTTTTAGTACGTGCACAATAGGTATGCTGAAGAGGGTACCAGGTTTGAAGGTTGCACCCAGGGTAGCCAGAGCGTCTGCCTCAGCGTTCTGGTCCCTAGGGATCTTTTTTTGACAAACAGGTGGAACTTGAGAGATAATTCTTTCGCCACTTTTAGGTAGGCTAGCATTTTGGAATCTCTGGCGGTATATTCATCGTTAGCATGGTTCACAATCAATTGTGAGTCACTGCATACTGAGATGTTCTGCACCCCTAGATTAAAGGCTAACTGTAGGCCTATGATCAAGGCCTCATACTCTGCTTCGTTGTTGGTGGCCCTGAATTCACCTTGTACTGCATGTACTATCATGTCTCCCTGTGTAGACCTCAAGACTATGCCAACCCTCATGCCCCTCATGTTTGAGGCTCCATCTATATGTAATAGCCAGGGTTGATCTGACCCTCCTCCTTCTAGGTTCAAAATCTCCTGGTCTTCATGTACTTGCAGAGTAGGACTAAAGTCTAATACGAAGTCTGCTAGGGCTTGCGATTTAATTGATGTTTGGGGTTCAAACCTAAGGTCGAAGCCACTAAGGTGGATAGACCACTTGGCCATTCCGCCTAACATTTCTGGTTTTCTCATTACTGCCTTCATGGGGTGGTTGGTTACTAGTTACTACAACGATGAAGTGGGTCTAAAACTAGGGTCTCAACTTATAAGATGATACTACTAAAGCTAATACAAGTTTTTCAAGTGTTGTGTACTTGGTCTCTGCAGGTAGCAGAGACTTACTGACGTAGTATACGGGGTGTTGTTGCCCATCCGGTTCTTGTACCAGTACTGAGCTGACGGATGCTTCCGTTATTGACAGGTACAGGTACAACTGCTCTCCAAGCTCTGTTTTCGAAAGGAGGGGTGGACTGCTCAAGTACCGCTTCAATTCGTGGAAGGCCTTTTCATGCTCTCCTGTCCACTCAAATCGATGATTCTTCCTTAGGATATCATAGAAGAGGTGACACTTATATGAGGACCTCGAGATGAACCGGTTCAAGGCTGCAACCCTCCCCGTCATCTTTTGTACGTCTTTTGGTTTCTGGGGGGAATCTAGCTGCAGTAGCGCTTTTATCTGCTCCGTGCTTGCCTCTCCGTGTCACCAAGTGCCCTAGTAATTTTTTCGAAGAGACTACAAAAGTGCACTTCAGGGGGTTTAATTTCATTTTATACTCCCTAAGGGTCCTGAAGGTGTCTTCGAGATGCTGTATATGGTCCACTGCCTGTTTTTACTTCACCACCATGTCATCAATATAGACATCCATTGTACTTCCTATCTGTTTCTTGAACATCATGTTTACCAACCTCTGGTAGGTTGACCCTGCATTCTTGAGCCCAAAAGGCATTACGTTGTAACAGTACAACCCTCGCTCTGATTGGAATGCCGTTTTCTCTTGATTTGCAGGGTGCATGTTGATCTGGTTTTATCCACTCCAGGCATCCAAGAAGATTAGCATTTCATGTCCTGCTGTGGCAACCATGGCATTAATGCGTGGCAGGGGGAACGAGTCTTTTGGACATGCTTTGTTTAGATTGGTGAAATCCACGCACACCCTCCACTTATTGTTTTTATTTGGGACCACCGCCACATTTGAGAGCCACTATGGATACCTTAATTCTCGGATTTTCCATGCTGCCAGTAGGCTATCTACCTCCAGATTGATGATTTGGTTTCTTTCTGGAGCGAATTTCTTTCTTCTCTGCTGGACCGGGCTATAGCTAGGGTCCACATTAATACGATAGGCTATTATGATGGGGTCTATGCCCACCATGTCGTCATGTGACCAAGTAAAGCTATATGCGTTTCTCCTGAGTAGTTCAAGCAGTCTCTCTCATGTCTGACCGGTGCAGTCTGATCCTACCAGTACGGTTTGCTCTTGGTGCAGTATGTCAAATGTGATCTGATCGAGTTCTTCCTGTGCGGGTTCCACATACTTCTCATGGACATGCTGGCTCTATAATTGTTATGTTGGTGGGCTGGCGGGCTGCTTTAGTGCATCCTTGTAACAGCCTCTGGCCTCCTCTTCGTCTCCTCGTACTTCTTGTACTCCTCATGGTGTCGGGAACTTCAGACACTGCTGGTACGTCGAGGTAATTGGTTTCATTTAATGGATCCAGGGTCGGGTCTACTTCCTTTAGGGAGTAGGTTGTCGAGGTACCCTGCTCCATAGAGATGCTTGACCTCCTTGCGCAATGCTACACACTCTTCGGTGTTGTGGCTGATGTCATCATGGAAATCACACCTCCTGCTTTGGTCTCTCTTGTCCGCGCCCTTGTCTCCAGCTGACTTTTTAGGCCACCTTACCCTTCCACCTAGCTCCTTCAGTGATGTAAAATAAGACCCATTAAAGTATATGCGGAAACGAAACGAACAATATGTTTTTGTATTTTTGTTTTAGTAACGAAACAGTAGCAACTTAACAATGAAACAAGTGAAAATGAAAGGATATTTAGTCATTAGTTCTACCTCAAACCCGGTGCTAATAACGAAGAGATTGGAGCCCAATCCTCAATCGCCAATTCGAAGTACAATCTCGAATTTTGTACACAAACTGATCGGGAACGATCAAAAGCTTGCAACAGTTTTTGTTTATTTCAAACTTCAAAATTCCTATTCTGTGATATCATTAATTACAACTTAGTTTAAATAGAAGAAAAGTAAAGATGGTAATAACCTAAATATGGTAAAAAAATTAAAGGAATATGGTACTAAATTAAACAGCTCCTCCTACTGTCCATTTTGGCGAGATACTCTTCCCATTTTGGAGTTTATTTTTTTTGTCTAAAAGAAGTAAATATCAAGCATAATATTGGGTATCAATTAGGTTCTTTGCTATTCTTCAAACACAAGCCTAAGTCCCTTGAAGGTTCTGATTTCCGAGCATTTGAGTAACTCATGTATACCATGAACTGTTTAACTTGAAACGAGCATATCTCATTCGTTACTTGGTCGAATTAAGCGTAAGACCACTCGTTGGAAAGCTAACAACACGTACGTTCGTCTCCAACTAGTTTCAGATCAAAATGATGAATATATTTTGATATATTAAGCTTTAAATACAGTCATACGAATCTGAAACTTCAAGATTGTTTTAAAAACTTATGCTTAATGTATACCCATGTTTTTCTTGCATTATACTCTCCTTCTTCAAAAAGAATCAACCCGATTCTTGTACCAAGTACCTCCTGGATCATAAATCTTCATAAAGTATCTTCGCCTTGATGAAGCACATATCCCCAATATGTTACCCATCGCACAACAATTTGGCCAAGATCTGATGTTCATTTGTTCTCTTGAGTATGCAACGACCCATGACTTCTTTCTTCTTGAGTCCCAACCATTGACTCCTTTAAAAAGGGTCAAGTTATTACAAATACTAATGATCATAGGCTGGTGTGATGTCAGGTTGTATGACAATTCTAACGGGCTTAAGAAAGTGCTTACAAATGCGCTAGCAGCAGCAACTTTGTCTTGCTTTGAACCGTTGATGTGAATAAGGCTAATGATAGATGATTTTGAATTATTGAAAGATGAAATCTCGTTCACATCTTCATCAAAAACAGGTGGCAAGTCGAAATTTAAAGAGGAATCGATCTCCACCGGAATAACTTCAGAAAAACACGAACTGGCAAGGATAGAACTCTGATTGTGGTACCGGGATATTTCTTTGGTTGCCATAGGATCGTCTTGGTTTAAGGAAATCAACAGCCTAACCTCTGATACCATATGATGTAAAATAAGACCCATTAAAGTATATGCAGAAACGAAACGAACAATATGTTTTTGTATTTTTGTTTTAGTAACGAAACAGTAGCAACTTAACAATGAAACAAGTGAAAATGAAAGGATATTTAGTCTGTAGTTCTACCTCAAACCCGGTTCTAATAACGAAGAGATTGGAGCCCAATCCTCAATCGCCAATTCGAAGTACAATCTCGAATTTTGTACACAAACTGATCGGGAACGATCAAAAGCTTGCAACAGTTTTTGTTTATTTCAAACTTCAAAATTCCTATTCTGTGATATCATTAATTACAACTTAGTTTAAATAGAAGAAAAGTGAAGATGGTAATAACCTAAATATGGTAAAAAAATTAAAGGAATATGGTACTAAATTAAACAGCTCCTCCTACTGTCCATTTTGGCGAGATACTCTTCCCATTTTGGAGTTTATTTTTTTTGTCTAAAAGAAGTAAATATCAAGCATAATATTGGGTATCAATTAGGTTCTTTGCTATTCTTCAAACACAAGCCTAAGTCCCTTGAAGGTTCTGATTTCCGAGCATTTGAGTAACTCATGTATACCATGAACTGTTTAACTTGAAACGAGCATATCTCATTCGTTACTTGGTCGAATTAAGCGTAAGACCACTCGTTGGAAAGCTAACAACACGTACGTTCGTCTCCAACTAGTTTCAGATCAAAATGATGAATATATTTTGAGATATTAAGCTTTAAATACAGTCATACGAATCTGAAACTTCAAGATTGTTTTAAAAACTTATGCTTAATGTATACCCATGTTTTTCTTGCATTATACTCTCCTTCTTCAAAAAGAATCAACCCGATTCTTGTACCAAGTACCTCCTGGATCATAAATCTTCATAAAGTATCTTCGCCTTGATGAAGCACTTATCCCCAATATGTTACCCATCGCACAACAATTTGGCCAAGATCTGATGTTCATTTGTTCTCTTGAGTATGCAACGACCCATGACTTCTTTCTTCTTGAGTCCCAACCATTGACTCCTTTAAAAAGGGTCAAGTTATTACAAATACTAATGATCATAGGCTGGTGTGATGTCAGGTTGTATGACAATTCTAACGGGCTTAAGAAAGTGCTTACAAATGCGCTAGCAGCAGCAACTTTGTCTTGCTTTGAACCGTTGATGTGAATAAGGCTAATGATAGATGATTTTGAATTATTGAAAGATGAAATCTCGTTCACATCTTCATCAAAAACAGGTGGCAAGTCGAAATTTAAAGAGGAATCGATCTCCACCGGAATAACTTCAGAAAAACACGAACTGGCAAGGATAGAACTCTGATTGTGGTACCGTGATATTTCTTTGGTTGCCATAGGATCGTCTTGGTTTAAGGAAATCAACAGTCTAACCTCTGATACCATATGATGTAAAATAAGACCCATTAAAGTATATGCGGAAACGAAACGAACAATATGTTTTTGTATTTTTGTTTTAGTAACGAAACAGTAGCAACTTAACAATGAAACAAGTGAAAATGAAAGGATATTTAGTCTGTAGTTCTACCTCAAACCCGGTTCTAATAACGAAGAGATTGGAGCCCAATCCTCAATCGCCAATTCGAAGTACAGTCTCGAATTTTGTACACAAACTGATCGGGAACGATCAAAAGCTTGCAATAGTTTTTGTTTATTTCAAACTTCAAAATTCATATTCTGTGATATCATTAATTAAAACTTAGTTTAAATAGAAGAAAAGTAAAGATGGACCAGGGCATTCAGAACCAGGCAGACCCATCAGCAAACCCTGCACCAAGGAGATACACCAGGGCATCTCAACCACCCCCACCAAGGCCTACCATCAAGCCAACCCCCCAAGCTACAAGTTTGTCCAGGATAACCCCTCTTGAAGTCTAGCAAAAACTCAAGTAACAAACACCCCAAGCTAGAGTCCAGTGAACATTAAAGCAGAGAAGGTACAAAGTCAGATTCTGGCTTCCTTTTGTTTAAGTCAACTTGTCCTCGTCCAAGGCAGGTTTTATCTAAGTCCTAATAAGAGTAGAGAGTCCCAAGGAGTAAAAAAACATCCAGGGCAAGTAGCAAGACAACAAGAACAACAGAATTCCATTTCAGGAAAGATCCAAAGGCTGCTTTACTACTTTTTGCATTAGTCTGTTTTCTATGCTTTTGTGTATGTACTTTATAGTTGTTGAGCTCGTCCTGTTGTGAGGCTCTTAATTAGTGTCTATTGTAGTAGTTTAAAACCTAAGCTGGCCCTTGGATGATTTGTACATCCAATGGTTCACAAGATATCAGCCTCCCTATATAAGGAGGTCTTTGTATGTTGTTTTATGTTGTTTTAGTCAGAATTGAATGAATGAATTAACTTTGAGAATCCCTCAAATCTTTCAAACTTGTGCTAAGAGCTGTAGTTTGAGTCAAGCCTGATACATCTTCAAGGTGTCTGATCAGTGTCTTGCTTTGTGAGTCAAGTTAAATCTGTTCTTTGCTGTGATTAGCTTGCTTGCTGTTGAGGCTAAGTCTAGAGTGTTTGTGCGTTGCTGTAACACTTTAAACCTGTCTCTGAACTAGTCTTTGAGTCCCTTCTCTTGTGCCATGCTGTAGGGGAGCTTCTCTAAGTCATATCCTTTGAATTTCAGTTAATATAAGTCACTCTCTCTAAAACAGCCTCCATTTCTGTCTGTGTTTGTTTTCAGTTTAGATAAGCCTAGTCAAACTTCTCTTAAACTCACAAGCCTTAGTAGTTTACACTCCAAATTGGTTATCAGAGCTTTGGTTGCAAGTCTTAGTGAGTTCATTTTCCCTAACTACATTTAAAAACACAAAAATAGCCCAATGAGTGAAGAGAGACTAGCAGGAGTAGAAGCAAAGATGGAGGACCTGGCTGGGATTGTAACCACCCTAAACAGAGCCCTGGATCAGGTAATAGGTAACCAGTTGTTTGCTGGAGGAAGAGGCAGAGGACGTGGAAGAGGCCAAGGAGGAGGCAGAGGAAGGCCACCTGATGATGAAAAGTATCCAGACTCAGATGACTCAACAAGGAGCAGGGCTTCCATTCACAGGCACATAGAGAAGCATCTTAAGGTAGACATCCCTGAGTTTTCTGGTAGTCTTAATCCTGATGATTTGTTAGAATGGTTAAGAGAAGTAGAAAGGATATTTGAGTACAAAGGATATAATGATTCTAAGTCTTTTAAAGTAGCCATTCTTAAACTGAAAGGGTATGCTTCCCTTTGGTATAAAACCATGAAAGGGTTAAGGGCTAGGGAAGGGAAAGAATCCATCAAGTCTTGGACTAAACTGAAAAAGAAACTGCTAGACAAGTTTGTTGCTAAGGATTACACCCAGGATCTGTTTATCAAATTGTCTAAGTTGAAACAAGGAGACAAACCTGTTGAATCTTATCTGAGAGAGTTTGAACAACTCACCATGCAGTGTGATATAAATGAGAAACCTGAGCAAAGGATTGCTAGGTACTTAGAGGGTCTAGATAAGAACATTGCTAACAAGGTTAGGATACAACCTCTGTGGTCATTTGATGATGTTGTCAACTTATCTCTGTGAATTGAAAAGATAGGGAAGACTAAGCCTGTTACACCAAAATCTGTTAGGCCTTTTCAAACCAGACCTTATAGTAGGTTGAGAACCATGGATACCCCTAAGACAGCACCCCCACCTACCTTAGACAAGGGAAAGGGCATCATGGGTCAGAAGCCAAGCACTTCATTGACTGAGAATAGAATTAGGTGCTTCCAATGTCAGGGCTATGGACATTTCAGGAAGGATTGCCCTTCTAAGAAGACCTTAACTATAATGGAGGTTGAGGCTTGGGAGAAAGAAGGTCTAGTTGAGTATGAAAAGGATGAGCCTGAGGTTGAAGAAGTGATGAGTGAGGAAGAAGAGTCTAGTCAGGAGGCAATAGTGGCACTCCCTGACACAGGCCACAGCTTGGTCCTATGGAGAGTAATGCATTCACAAAAGATACCTTTGGAGGAGGATCAAAGGTCCCTCATTTTCAGGAGCAGATGTACCATACAAGGGAGGGTTTGTAACCTTATTATAGATGGAGGTAGTTGTACCAACGTGGCCTCTGTTACTATGGTTGATAAGCTGAAGTTGAGCACTCAAGATCACCCTCACCCCTATAAGTTGAGGTGGCTGAGTAAGGGAGCAGAGGTTAAGGTGGATAAGCAATGCATGGTCCCTTTCTCCATTGGCAGTGTGTACAAGGATGAAGTATTGTGTGATGTGGTTCCAATGGATGCCTGTCACTTGCTATTAGGAAGGCAATGGGAGTTTGATAAAAGCTCCATACACCAAGGAAGAAGCAATACCTATTCCTTCAAGCATGGGAGCAGGAAGGTGACATTAGCCCCCTTGCCACCACATCAGAAGAGCTATGGGAGTCCTAGTATGGCTGAAGATTTTAGTGGAGTCTTGTTTCTATCTGAATCAGCAATGGTCAAAGAATGTACTAAAGAGCAACCTATATTGATGCTGCTATCAAAGGAAGTTCAGGAAGGGGAGTCTAAGGTAATCCCTGCAGAAATTAAGCCCCTCATTGATCAGTTCAAGGAAGTGTTCCCAGAGGAACTTCTTGATGGCTTACCCCCTTTAAGAGGAATTGAACACCAGATAGACCTTGTGCCAGGGTCTGTGCTACCTAATAGATCAGCCTATAGATGTGATCCTAAGGCTACACAAGAGCTGCAGAAGCAAGTTGGAGAGTTGATGAGTAAAGGGTTTGTAAGGGAGTCATTAAGCCCTTGTGCTGTGCCTGCATTGTTGGTTCCTAAGAAGGATGGGACTTGGAGGATGTGCATAGATAGCAGAGCTATCAATAACATCATAGTCAAGTACAGGTTCCCTATACCTAGACTTGATGACATGTTGGATGAGCTGAGTGGTTCAAGGTTCTTTTCTAAGATTGATTTGAGGCAAGGTTACCATCAATTGAGGATCAGGGAAGGAGATGAGTGGAAGACAGCCTTCTAAACAAAGCATGGCCTTTATGAGTGGCTTGTCATGCCCTTTGGCCTGTCAAATGCCCCAAGTACCTTCATGAGATTAATGACAGAAGTGCTTAGGCCTTGCCTAGGGAGATTTGTGGTGGTCTACTTTGATGATATTCTCATCTACAGCAAGAGCAAGGATGATCACTTGAGGCACCTTGAGGCTGTGTTTGAAATACTTAAGGAGAGTAAGCTCTTTGGGAAGCTTGAGAAATGCACCTTCATGACTGAAGAAGTCAAGTTTCTAGGATATGTGGTATCTGGTAGAGGCATTTCAGTTGATCAAGACAAGATCATTGCAGTCCAGTCTTGGCCTATCCCTAGGAATATTACAGAAGTAAGAGGATTCCATGGCTTAGCATCCTTCTACAGAAGATTCATTAAGAATTTCAGCACCATTGCAGCACCCCTCACTGAATGCATGAAGAAGGGAGAGTTCACCTGGACTGAGAATGCTTTGCAAGCTTTCAAACACATGAAGAAACTCTTGTGCAGTGCACCTATCCTCAGGTTGCCAGACTTTAACAGCCTATTTGAGGTTGAATGTGATGCTAGTGGAGTAGGGATTGGAGCTGTCCTTATCCAAGAGAAGAAACCTATAGCTTATTTCAGTGAGAAGCTAAGTGGAGCTAAACTGAACTATTCTACATATGACAAAGAGTTCTATGCTCTTATCAGAGCTCTGAGACATTGGAGTCATTACCTGAAGCCCAATCCTTTTGTCTTACACTCTAATCATGAGGCATTGAAGTACATAGGAGGCCAACATAAGCTCAGTCATAGGCATGCTAAGTGGGTAGAGTTCCTCCAGTCATTCACCTTTTCTAGCAAATACAAAGAGGGCAAACAAAATGTGGTGGCTGATGCATTGTCTAGGAGGTACACTCTGCTATCAACCATGGAGCAAAGGGTTCTTGGCTTTGAGTTCATGAAGGACATGTATCAAAAAGATCCAGACTTTGCAGAAGATTGGTTAGCATAGAAAGAGGGAACAAGGACCATTGATTCACCCTACACTCTGCAAAATGGATTCTTGTTCAAGGGAAACAAGCTGTGTGTTCCCAGAGGATCTTATAGGAGTCTATTGATCAAGGAGGTACATGGAAGTGGCCTTGGAGGACACTTTGGGGTTCAGAAAAATGTGGACATACTACAGGATCAATTCTACTGGCCTAAGATGATGGGGGAAGTCCAAATAGTGCTCAGAAGGTGTGGAGTTTGTCAAAAGGCCAAGAGTTCTTTTCAAGCAGGACCTTACACCCCCCTACCAGTTCCATGTAGGCCTTGGGAAGATGTAAGCATGGATTTCATAGTAGCATTGCCTAGGACAACAAGAGGGAAAGATTCTATCATGGTGGTTGTGGATAGGTTCAGCAAGATGGCACATTTCATTGCTTGTAAGAAAACTGAGGATGCTGTGAGTGTAGCAGAGCTATACCTTGATGAGGTGGTGAGGTTACATGGAGTTCCAAGAAATATTGTATCTGACAGAGACACAAAGTTTATGAGTCATTTCTGGAGAACATTGTGGAAGCTGCTTAACACTAGGTTGTTGTTTAGTACCTCCCATCATCCTCAAACAGATGGACAAAGTGAGGTGACCAACAAGACCTTGGGAAGGATCTTGAGGTGTATAGTCAGCAAATCCCTCAAGGATAGGGACTTAAAGCTAGCTCAAGCAGAGTTCTCTTTCAATAGAGCTCCATCAGCAGCCACAGGCCACTCCCCCTTTGAAGTGGTCTATGGTACTAACCCCTTAATGCCTTTGAATTTGTCTAATGTGTCCAGGTCAGAGATCCACTATGATGCCAAGAAAAGGGTGGAACAAATGCTAAAACTCCATGAATGAGTCAGGAAACAAATTGAGAAGACCAATTATCTATATAAAAAGAATGCCAAGGTTCCTAAGATCAAGAAAGACTTTGCACCAGGAGACTTAGTATGGATCAACCTAAGGAAAGAAAGGTTCCCTTCCAAGAGAAATAATAAGCTAGAGCCAAGAGCAGATGGTTCTTTTCAAGTCATAGAGAAGATAGGTCCTAATGCCTACAGAATTGATCTACCAGGAGAGTATGCAGTGCATGGAACATTCAATGTTGGAGATCTTAGTCCCTTCTATGAAGTCTCTGAGGGGGAGGAAGACACAGGCTTGAGGTCAAGCCCTTTTCAACCTGAGGAGGCTGCAGCAGGAGCTCACCCAAGGGGCCTTGATGATCAAGCCACAAACAAGACAAGCCTGACCCCAAGATCCCCTTAGATGGAAGCTCGAGTCACAAGGTCCAAACAACAAGCCATGACAAGCCAAACTCATGCCAGGCCAAGCCAAGATATTGAGGAAGATAGTCCAGGGCTCAGCAAGCCATGTCAAGCCCCAACTCAATCCACATTTCCCACACAAGACAGAAACAATGCCATTCAGAACCAGGCAGACCCATCAGCAAACCCTGCACCAAGGAGGTACACCAGGGCATCTCAACCACCCCCACCATGGCCTACTATCAAGCCAACCCCCCAAGCTACAAGTTTGTCCAGGATAACCCCTCTTGAAATCTAGCAATAACACAAGTAACAAACACCCCAAGCTAGAGTTCAGTGAACATTAAAGCAGAGAAGGTACAAAGTCAGATTGTGGCTTCCTTTTGTTTAAGTCAACTTGTCCTCATCCAAGGCAGGTTTTATTTAAGTCCTAATAAGAGTAGAGAGTCCCAAGGAGCAACAAAACATCCAGGGCAAGTAGCAAGACAACAAGAACAACAGAATTCCATTTCAGGAAAGATCCAAAGGCTGCTTTACTACTTTTTGCATTAGTCTGTTTTCTATGCTTTTGTGTCTGTACTTTATAGTTGTTAAGCTCGTCCTGTTGTGAGGCTCTTAACTAGTGTCTGTTGTAGTCGTTTAAATCCTAAGCTGGCCCTTGGATGATCTGTACATCCAATGGTTCACAAGATATCAGCCTCCCTATATAAGGAGGTCTTTGTATGTTGTTTTAGTCACACTTTTTATGAATGAATTAACTTTGAGAAATCCCTCAAATCTTTCAAACTTGTGCTAAGGGCTGTAGTTTGAGTCAAGCCTGATACATCTTCAAGGTGTTTGATCAGTGTCTTGCTTTGTGAGTCAAGTTAAATCTGTGTCTTGATGTGATTAGCTTGCTTGATGTTTGAGTCTAGTCTAGGGTGTTTGTGCTTTGCTGTAACACTTTAAACCTGTCTCAGAACTAGTCTTGAGTCCCTTCTCTTGTGCTTTGCGGTAGGGAAGCTTCTCTAAGTCATATCCTTTGAATTTCAGTTAATATAAATCACTCTCTCTAAAACAGCCTCCATTTCTGTCTGTGTTTGTTGTCAGTTTAGGTAAGCTTAGTTAAACTTCTCTTAAACTCACAAGCCTTAGTATTTTACACTCCAAATTGGTTATCAGAGCTTATGTTGAGAGTCTTAGTGAGTTCATTTTCCCTAACTACATTTAAAAACACAAAAATGGCCAAATGAGTGAAGAGAGACTGGCAAGAGTAGAAGCAAGGATGGAGGACCTGGCTGGGATTGTAACCACCCTAACCAGAGCCCTGGACCAGGTAATAGGCAATCACTTGTTTGCTGGAGGAAGAGGCAGAGGACGTGGAAGAGGCCAAGGAGGAGGCAGAGGAAGGCCACCTGATGATGAAGAGTATCCAGACTCAGATGACTCAACAAGGAGCAGGGCTTCCATTCACAGGCACATAGACAAGCATCTTAAGGTAGACATCCCTGAGTTTTCTGGTAGTCTTAATCCTGATGATGTGTTAGAATGGTTAAGAGAAGTAGAAAGGATCTTTGAGTACAAAGGATATAATGATTCTAAGTCTTTTAAAGTAGCCATCCTTAAACTGAAAGGGTATGCTTCCCTTTGGTATGAAACCATGAAAGGGTTAAGGGCTAGGGAAGGGAAAGAATCCATCAAGTCTTGGACTAAACTGAAAAAGAAACTGCTAGACAAGTTTGTTGCTAAGGATTACACCCAGGATCTGTTTATCAAATTGTCTAAGTTGAAACAAGGAGACAAACCTGTTGAATCTTATCTGAGAGAGTTTGAACAACTCACCATGCAGTGTGATATAAATGAGAAACCTGAGCAAAGGATTGCTAGGTACTTAGAGGGTCTAGATAAGAACATTGCTAACAAGGTTAGGATACAACCTCTGTGGTCATTTGATGATGTTGTCAACTTATCTCTGTGAATTGAAAAGATAGGGAAGACTAAGCCTGTTACACCAAAATCTGTTAGGCCTTTTCAAACCAGACCTTATAGTAGGTTGAGAACCATGGATACCCCTAAGACAGCACCCCCACCTACCTTAGACAAGGGAAAGGGCATCATGGGTCAAAAGCCAAGCACTTCATTGACTGAGAACAGAATTAGGTGCTTCCAATGTCAAGGCTATGGACATTTCAGGAAGGATTGCCCTTCTAAAAAGACCTTAACTATAATGGAGGTTGAGACTTGGGAGAAAGAAGGTCTAGTTGAGTATGAGAGGGATGAGCCTGAGGTTGAAGAAGTGGTGAGGGAGGAAGAAGAGTCTAGTCAGGAGGCAATAGTGGCACTCCCTGACACAGGCCACAGCTTGGTCCTATGGAGAGTAATGCATTCACAACAGATACCTTTGGAGGAGGATCAAAGGTCCCTCATTTTCAGGAGCAGATGTACCATACAAGGGAGGGGTTGTAACCTTATTATAGATGGAGGTAGTTGTACCAATGTGGCTTCTGTTACTATGGTTGATAAGCTGAAGTTGAGCACTCAAGATCACCCTCACCCCTATAAGTTGAGATGGCTGAGTAAGGGCGCAGAGGTTAAGG